>JAUTXX010536648.1:0-10802 GCA_032273605.1 Panulirus laevicauda | reverse complement strand
ACAACTTCTCACCTCACGATGGGGCATTATGAGCATCAGAGAGCATATCTAATGAAAAACTATCTTCATTAAAAATTTTGCATTCACTCTGGATCCTCCTCCTCTGAAAGTGACATCCCAAGAACCATACACGGAAGACTGATCACATCTAAACATAGGTATTATTAACTAAAGTTGTTTGTCTTATGCCCTACACTTCTTTGCTACTCTCATCCAATGTGAAAGACCTTACAAAAGCCATGGCTTGACCTACTTTCCTTACAGTATGGGTTATAGCCTGGTTGTGAAAAGATAATCAACTTTGTGATCCAAAATAAAATGTTCCATGCTTACAAAGGCTCAAACTAGCCTAAATGAGCAAACAAACATCTTTTCATTCTGATCCTGATTGAGACCAAAATAAGTTTTTCTCTTATTGGGATACAATGTATTATGTTCCACAGGAATGGTTCTCTCGGACTGTATCAAAATAGGATTAATCATTTATAAAACCATATCATTTTCAATGCAAAACTGAGTTTGAACTAATCTTAACCTGTAATGAGATATCTTCAAGCTTCAATATATTCATGTGCTGAAAAATTGTATGAAATTCACTTAAAATGTCAGTCCATCAAAAAGAGTACTATACTTCTTTTTGCATGGTGAATATGGTAAAGTGCCACAAGATCTTCCTTACTCTTCAAAAGGAAAAACAGTGGTACAGCAGAAGACAATGTTTGAGCAGTGTACTTGATGGCCATAAATTATGTCTGGAAAAACAAAACATCTCTCAGGAATGAAGTGATGTTTAGTAGAAGTGCAGCTGCCATGAGTGGGGCAATTAAAATAAGGGTCATCATTTGCAAGAGACCCAACAGCCAGCAACACAACAAGCTTGGAATCTTGTCAAAGTGGATGCTTTGCAAGGAGGAATCATAGCTCCAATGGTGAGGACAAGTTGCATCTCAAGTTGAGAAACAAGTAGGAGAATAAAACACCTTATGATAATGTATGTGCAAAACTGCAAAGACAAAAGAAGCTCATGCATTAGCTGTTACACCATGCTAAATGCTGTTGCCTGGTATAAAGGAATACACAATAATATAAATGCAACCAGAACCAACATCCACCTTCTGAAAAGAAAAACATTAAAGTTCCTTTTATATCCAGCAAAGGACTAAAACCTCCTACATAAATATCCAGTTTCCTAAAAGTAGCATAATGAGAAGTTATAAAAGATGTTGCCATTAAAGTCAAAGCTCTGTTGAAATTTTACTGCTAGGTAACTTATTCTTGGGTCTAGTACACTTAATCAACAATGCAAACTATGGATCTACATTCTGCTTACAACCAAAGCTCCACAAAGATTTTGTAAAGAACTGTCCCATGGGAGATCACAAGGATTCCCTTTAGCAAGACATGCTCTGACTTTGTTCCCTTCTTGTATCACTTTTTCTACTAGTAAAGGAATGGAAATCTTAGGTCTCGATGTCTGTCTGATGATACAATATTACCAAATGATCTTGATAAAAGTGTATGTCAAAGAGACACATCAGAAACAGCTAATGAAATAAGAGGCTCACAAAAGCTTGAGTAAGTGAATTTCTGACAAAATAAGCCTAATTTGAAAAATCTGGATAAATCAGGAAAAATACAGGTCAACAGAAAAACCTATACTGTATGTTAAACAGCTTATAATTCTCTAGCTATGGTTTAAATATGAACCACTTATGCATAAAAAGAAATTAGTTCTGGATAAGCGATGGAAATTCAGTGGTTGAGATTGCCAGACAGTCAAAAGAAGCCACTAAAATCCAACTCTTAGTGAGATGGTTCAAATTGCTTCTATGGTTTCAGAACAGATCTTTCTGTGAATTTCTTAAAATGGGTCTAATTTGCATAAATTATACATTTTACAGAAAAATCCACATCATATGTTGAATAACTCATAATTATGTTGCTACAGCCTCAGACCTGAGTCAATTCTGTCTTAGGATGAAGTTATAGCTATCTGAAGAAATTTCTTATTTCTAGTAGCAGCAGTCATCCTGGAAGGTAGTCAGGGTCACTAGACACAATTTTGAAAAGGAGTCACCCAAGATCTATCTTTGCTACATTTCGTTCAAATTGGACTTGTAATTTCGGAGAAGAAAATTCAAATAACAAGCATATGACACTGATAGATGAGGAACAACATTGGATTATAGTAGTGCCTAATTAAGCTTCCATGGGGGCCTATAGCACTTTTAGAAGATGGGACTCCCGATTGCCAGAAAATATGTTTTTTTTATCATTCTTATCTTTCCCTTTATATGACAAGCAGTTTCCTTCATTTTTCTCAAACTTAAGTAGTAAATGAGAAATATGTACTTATATCAAAATATTACCTTTCTTCATAAATGATCAATCAAATAAACAGCAGCAACCTCACTGGTGTAACAGTTAGTGATGTTGACCATAAAAAATTTAAGAGCCACCCTGGGTCAAGCCTGCATGGGTTCAAATCCTGGTCATGGCAGTTGGTACGCAGTTAATTAGCTGTCCATCCTTCCATAGGAAATGCTTAATAAATTGAGTAGCTGGTTTAAGCTAAGTTATGAATGAATATTGAATTTTTTCTATTTCGTAACAGTCATCCTGAAATACATTAATTTTTTCTTATGGGTGCAGGGCCCTGATAAGCATAGCATTTGCTATGTATACTAAAAGACCAATCCTAAACTAGATAATGGACAACAGGCAATGGATACCTACTGAGAGCATGTGCTTACTTGGCCTTTGGCCAGGTGAGCCTACAACCAAGATTAGTGGAGGAATCCATCATCTGTGACTAAATGCTTCAATTATATGAACAAATCCCCTGAAATCTCAAGACACAGTTCAACATTATCCTCACGTAAGCATAAGGCTCAGGACAAGCCTTATTTAAACATGTATACAACATTGGATTAACAACTTCTGGTTTAATCTCAAGGGTGTGCACCACCAGAATACAAGAGTAAGTCTCACTCAAGAAAACCACATTTGTGATCAAAATATCTTGTAAGTCAGGAGAGTTTGACAGGTCAACCAATCAACCAAAACAAAGATCTATGGCTAGTGCTGTACTGAAAAAGTCTGGGAGCCTTTCCAGGTGAAACAATAAAAAATTAATCATACAACATTTACTCTATTAGCACAAACATATATAAAAAATAAAACAACAAAGATGTAAAATAAGTAAAGTCACCTGCTGCACTGCTGCAGTTAACTAAACTCAATAATATGACTAGCCTAAGAAACCTGTTATGCTCAAAAACAAAATAAAGTTTCTAAAATCATCATAATTCTTTTACGAAAAAAAAAAATCCCTTTTCTAGAAAACCTGCAACTTCAAGGCTGTGCTACAATCAGTAGTAGGGGGATATAATGGACTTCTTTGGAATGAAATCATCTAATGAGATTGTACACTAATGATACAATCTCACAGAAGGTGACTTTTCTCTCACGGCATAACCATAAGCAGGCAGAGTCTGGTGACACCTTCCAACAATTCATATCACCAAACACATTCAAAAAATAGGAAACAGACATAATATCTCTGGAGCCCAGGAGTGAAAGTTACAAATTGCAAACACTTTAGACCGATGAAAGCTAGAGCAATTGTCAAAAGGACTGCCCTAGAGAAAAAATAATAAGTGACCAATGAGGAGTGGTGGCTTACGGGCAGTGCCTGCTCTCCAAACCAGTGCACGATTTCTGGGTCTGAATTGTAGCAGACCCAATATATGTTATGATGAATTAAGAGGGTGAATCTCTTGGATACATCCCATTTAGGGTGCAATATAGAACTTCAGCCCCCCTGTGATCAAGCATTCTCTCTGATGCTCATAAGGAGCTGTCTCGAGTTAAGAAATTCACACCAATCTTAGACCCATATATTATCTAAGATACAGCTTCTTTGTGAGATTGACTTACCCTTTAAGATACACATCTTCTCAAAAGATCTAGGTCCTCTTTGTGTCCACAATGACCTACATAAAATATCTAAATTGCATGTTTTCATTGCTGCCTGTCCTTATCTATTAGTTCATTTGTCATACAAGTACCTTAAAACTGAATAGAAGGATTGTGATGAATTTCTGTAGCATATAAAACAAGCCTTAAAACAAATCATCATATTTATGGTAATTGAATGTCAAGGGTCAAGGTCACTTGTATACTATTAATGGAAATGCTAAACAAAGAGTAATCCATCAGGAGATAGATTTCTAAATACAATACTGTCAATGTATTTCTAAATTCAGTATTGTCTATGGATTTCTAAATTCAGTATTCTCTGTCTTAATCTTTGACTAAGGTCTGTTAACATCTTGAGAGATATCCTTTCCTAATAGTGCTCTTTCTGAGTGGTCTTTGCATGGTGTCACAATTAAAAAGTAAAGGGACCTGCATAAATGTCTGACGTGTAACAGTTCAAGAATACTGTATCACAGATGAGAACTGAGGGACAAGAATTTGGAAATATCAGTGAATATTCATAAAAACTTCATATAGTTCCTTAGTATTGCCTACTTACACTGGCTTTGGTAAGCTTATCCCACTGAGGTGTGAGGTAGAAGGCTATACCATCCATGTAACCTGGAAGAGTGGCAGCTCGCACAAGAAGCACAATCAGGATCAAGTATGGGAATGTTGCAGTGAAGTAAACAGCCTGAAAATAACAGAGCTTTGTAGATACTGTATCATAAGTACTTTACAATATATATCAGTAACATCAGTAAAATACTTAGTGCCAACCTTAGGGATACCATGAGGCCATAAAAACAGGAGACTTTTTATTAAAGAGATTTTTCAAACTTATTCAAATATGAAAAATAAAAATCTGGTCTTAATCTGGTTTTGAGAACAGAATATCTTCAAAGATTTTCAGAGATTTTTATACTTATTCAAGTCTGAAAAAAATCTATTCAACATGAGCATGGGAAAGTGGTTACAGACGAAGAAAATGTGAAAATGAGGTGGAGTGAGCATTTCAAAGGGTTGCTGAATGTTTTGGATGACAGGAAGGTTGATGTGGTGCATCTGGGATGGGACTTGATGTCAAGTGAAAGTCTTGGTGGATATCATGGCAGAGAGAGAGGAGATAGTGAAAGCCTTCCTCGGGATAAAGTGTAGCAAAGTGGGAGTAGATAAGACTGCAGTGGAGTTTCTGAAGAAGGGGGATAAAAATATTGTTGGCTAGTTTGTCAGACAATACAACATTCATTTAAACCAAGATGAGGTGCTTAAAGACTGGCAAAATGAATGTATAGTGCTCTCATATAAAGGTAAGGTGAACAAAAATGAATGCTCAAATTACAGAGGTATAAGTTTCAGCGGTGACTAAGAATATCCAGTTTAGTGTAGCTTCAGGAAAGGTGCAGAATGTGTGGACCAAGTGTCTACAAATATGAAGACTATGAGTGAGAAATAACTGGAAAAAGAGAAAACTGTATGAGGCATCAATGTATCTGGAGGTGTATGATAGGGTTGATATATAGGCCTTGTGGTAGGTGCTATGAATATTATTTTTTCATTTTTTTTATTATACTTAGTCGCTGTCTTCCACATTAGTGAGGTACAAATTGGATAGCTTTATTGTAGGCAAAAATTTTTAAACAGTTTCCTTTCTTGTCCACATAAAAACATATGAATGTATGAGGTGAAAAAAAAATTACTAAATGCTATGTATTATACTGCAATATTTCTAAGAATTATATTGTAATATTTCTAAATATATTCATAATATTCACCACTAACACAGTGCCTGAGCATGATATGAACTGAGCATGAAAACAAGTTCAAGAATGAAACAAAACCTTCAATATGCTCCTGTCTTCCTCATCACACTCATTTTTAGTGTGAGTAGTGCAATATTTTCAAATATATTGGCGTTCCTCCACCAATGTTGTGTCTGTGTATGAAATAAGTAGATTGTGAAACCAAGTCAAACAGAGAGAATGCATTATCTTCACATCTTTCTTTCTCACTGCAAGCTGTCAGATGCTCTAATTACATCCCCCTCTGACACTTACTTGGCAAATGATTAAGCAGACATTAAGTTATTCTTATAACTTTCAGAGTATCTTTCTTACTTTTGATTGCCTTTCCATCATTTCATGATGGAAAAAACACAAATCTTTTGTAAATTGTGCAAATACTGTTGGACATCAAAGTTATCACAGTTTAAGGATTACATCAGTTGATTGCTCTCCTAGTCTTTCCATACCAAGTTCTATGTTTCTGGTCTCTTCTATTATCATAAAAAGCTCAAAAGCACCTAGTGGTCTGTTGCAGCTTTATTTTTTGGCATCTGTGTCTATCAAAATGTCAAAGTGGCAGAGAGGAAGATGGGATCAGGCATTGAAGATGAGCCCTGAATCACTTCCAGTAAAATCAAATAAATAAATCGTATGAAGATGAAAAAACAATTTATCTGAACAAAAAATCTCTGATAAATGATGTTTATCTTTCATCTTTCTGTATTTCCTATGTGGAGTTTGAGTACCAGAGTCATCAGTATCTGATGTTGAAAATATAACAGTTCAAGTTTCAGTTGCATCACTTACCTTACCAAAAGTTTCCACTCCCTTGATAAGCACAAGGTAAACAATAATCCAAGCAATCAAAAGTGTGAGAACAATATTTCCCTGGAAACCTCCCATATCGTGAAGGCCACCAGTGATGTCCAAAACATGGTTACTGAAGGGAGAAAATGAAATGCACTGATCAGTTTTACAACGTATAAAATTACTTAATAGCTGACTGTTAATTGAACATAATCTTTATCAACTATTCACAAAATAATTGCCTAATAACTGACTGTTAATTGAATGTATTCTTTATCAACTACTCACAAAATGATTATCTTTTTAAAACTAACTAGTATTATCAATATCCAATTCATTAATAATCTTACTTTGAAAGCAAACAATTATATGGCTTTTTATGAAATGAAATTAGTTCACCACAAATTGGGGGATACATGCTGGCACAATGCATATGCTGTATATGTACTGACACTCAAAATGTGTACTACTAAATATAAATCAATACTATTTACCTTTCAGTAGCAACAGACTGCTTTTCTTAAACTACAGGAAAACTACTCATGACAGTCATATGTTTTGGTGAATTTCATAAACTAAAAAATATGAAAGTCAAATCATTGTATGACAGCAACACAAACATATACAGTACTGCCAAGTGCTTCTCCCTTCAACTAAAGATTATCCTTACTGGAAGAACTCATCGGCAGGACTTTTAAGAGAGCTGACAGACTCATTTAACATTTTCCATTCATCATCTGTTGTCATATTTGGGTAGATACAAATCCCAGTTACATTCATGAGGCCACCACTCAATGTACAGTTGCGAGAGCTGTACTCTTTACAAACTGCAGGAAGACACAAGACAATAACATGAAATACTAACTAATACTTCAGTTTAATCTGTAAAGAAAACTCTAATATATTGACAATAATTCACAGCTAAAAGCCAAACAGGCAAGCCTTAAAATTACAAAAGTCAACACTCATATTCTGATGCCACAATCTGCATCATTTCAAAACTTTACATGTCCATTCTAATGAAGCACATTGTGTGATTTAATCAGATTGTTCATGTATAGTCAATTTTGAGTCATTATATGTTCGAATGGTATACCATACATTTGGGGAGGATCTACACAGATGCTCTGCAAGACCTAACTGGTAAATAACGTTACAGTATAATTACTGGTCATATTGGTGGCATTATTAGTGTTTGCAATGATGGTTGAGTTATTGTTAGTGTAACAGTGATATAATGGTAATGATAATGGAGTCAAAGTGGTGGTGGTGGTGGCGGTGATGAAGGCGGAGTAGAAATTTTTTCGTGTCATCAGAGAGGTACATTACCATTCTGTATTGTGGTTTCCTTTTTTACAATATGACAGAGAATCTATAAATGAATATATAAATGTCAAAGCAATTAGAGCACAATGAAAACAGTGTGAAAAAATACATAAACCCAAGTGCAGGAAACCACATGCCTGTGTTTTCCAGGTTCACTTCAGGGATGGTGGGCAAATTGACCCATGAAATGCAAGTGTCCATGAATATACTGATGCAGTTAGGAATTTCAAATAAAATAAAGAAGAAAAAAAGAGACTAAGCTATAAATACTGATTACAGTATGACAGGATAATCTGTAATAATCCTTACAGACGGTCCCAGTACTAAGTTTTGGAATATACCTTTTCTTTTCTACTTACATTCTGAGCGCCACTCTTCACCACAAGAGGTCCAAGGCAGAGTATGAGTAAACGAGGAGTAGATGTAATATATTGCCCATGACAGCACCACGTTATAATAGCACCCAATGTAGAAGCTGATCATGAACATGGCATATCCAATGCCTAAAAAAAGAAAAAAGTTATATAATTTCACTCTAAAAATATTAGTTTGTTAAAAAACATAACACATTCACAAAAGATAATGCATTACATGCATACAAAGATATTCTATTCAAAACAACTGCATCAATTATATCACTAACAAAAGGGCTCAGAAGACTAACCTTGGAAAAGAGGACATATCTTCCATACTGTGATAGGGCCTTCTCTACCAAATTGGCCCAGACACAACTCGAAAAACATGAGTGGCAACCCACACATGAATAACATTATGCAGTACGGGATCAGGAAGGCTCCTGTAACAGATCATGAAAAGAGAGGATGAATAAACTTGATAAGACATTAAATGTACAGATTTTTAAACTAATTTTAATATGGTATCATACTGAGCAACTAAACTTGAAGCAAATTCCTTCAAATTCTCTTTTGTCCTGCACATTGGACCAAATTCATTTCTCCATATACTTCTGGCTTTGTGGCAGTAAACTGTACTTTATCACAAGCTTTCAAGATTTTATTTTAGAAAATGGAATATTCAGATGTAAACAAAATATTCTGTTATAAATAGTGGTGAAAAAAATAAAAAATAAAGTTTGGCTTAACAGAAAACAGCCGGTGCTTTCTTGAAGAAATATAATTAAAAACTGAAAATAAAGCTGAAGTGAGTCATAAAGTAAGGGAGGGATTAAGGTCCTGGGTGCACTAAAGAATGTGTGGAAGGTAAAGATGGGTGTCTCTGACTGCACAGCAAACTCAACGAAGTTGTATGGGTGCAACTCTGTGGCATTCAGTGCAAAAGAATGGTAGTGGTTGGATGTGTTGGAAATTAAATGTTGGAGGACAAAATGTGTGTGAAGCAGGCAAATCATGACCAAAAAGGGAATATAAAAACTTGTGGGAGCAAATGCTGTATGAATCAAATAACTAACCATGGTATGCTGATATGGTTTGAACATATGGAAAGGATGATAAAAGGCTGTTTAAAAGGATCTCTGTGTCAGAAGTAGAGGTAGTTAGAGAAAGGGGGAGATCAAGAAGGCTATGAAAGGATGGAATGAAAGAGTCTTTGAGTTTTCATGGTCTGTAGTCTGAGCATTGAGGAGGATAAGAGATACATACAAGGGGTAGAGCTCTCAGTGCGCTGAACCCAGACATGCAAAGCAGTTTAAGGAAACCATAAAATAGACTGTATAAGGCAGGCTATGGTGTCAGTGCATCATATATGAGAGCAAGAGAGCGATGAGAATAAATGAGGACATTGTTTATGTTTCTCGTGCTCCTTCATTCTGGGAGGATACAGTGAGTATGCATGACAATTTTTTTTCATACTATTCGCCATTTCCCGCGTTAGTGAGGTAGCGTTAAGAACAGAGGACTGAGCCTTTGAGGGAATATCCTCATTTGGCCCCCTCCTCTGTTCCTTCTTTTGGAAAACTAAAAAGAGAGGGGAGGATTTCCAGCCCCCCGCTCCCTTCCCTTTTAGTCATCTTCTATGACACGCAGGGAAATAAGTGGGAAGTATTCTTTCTCCCCTATCCCCAGGGATAAAGAAAATTACCAGCATTATTATCTAAAACATGTTAATTCAAAATTAAACCTTGGGCTTAAAATATATATCAGAATACAGGGTAGAATATGAGCTATTCTAAGACGGGTGGAAGGGAAGGACTTTTACAAGTGATTGGTGCATAACATAAGGCCTTCCAGCCTTTTTTTTTTAGATTTGTTGCATGTTTAAAGCAAAATTGGGATAATCAATGTCTCTAATTATCCACTGTTGTCTTATACCCAATTTCACCAAAAAAGCAACGTTGGACTGTATAATGTAATCTTTTCTTGATTGAAGCTAACACAGCAAGGATAAAAACATGCCCTAATCATGCCTATCTTGGATGACAGTAAAAATGAAGGGCATGAGATAAGAAGGCAGAAATTACTCCAAATTCCTCAGAATATGCAAATCTAACTCTTAACAGGTGGAGAGGTAATATGAAGAGGGAAAGAATAAAGATATGAGGAAAGAAGGTATCATGATGGTAAATCATCATGTGACTGGTCGCCAAACACAAACAATATGAAATAGTAGCTAAGCAAGTACTGGTGGAGCCAGGCCTTTGTGACTGCAACATGCAGTGACAGCTCATGTATGATTTTATCATAATTGCATAGTAATTCCTGAAAGTAGATAAAGTGACCTGGGAACACCAACACCAATGTGTATGATATATATATATATTTGTTTATTTATAATACCCGATCACCATTTCCCGCATCAGCGAGGTAGCACCAGGAAACAGACAAAGAACGACCCATCCATTCATATATATATATATATATATATATATTGCAGTGGATCCAGTTGTGCAGAGGCGGGGGAATGTGCTGGAAATGAGATGTTTGAGGA
>JAUTXX010536618.1:0-10803 GCA_032273605.1 Panulirus laevicauda | reverse complement strand
ACCCCCCCCCCCCAAGAATCATATGGTAAAATGGGTTCCACATTACTGATTTTCAGCCAATTCCCATTTTTCAGGAATGAATCTCCAACATCAAGCCATTCCAGTCATCCCAAACTGTATACCTATAATGGATGTAAGTGAACTGTAACTACATCATTTCCCATTCCAATTTAGCATGAGTTATCAGTGATAATTATGATACGTCATAGCTAAAGCAGATCAAGGAGCACCAAAAAAACTGGTCAAGAGCTGATTTTCAACATAAACTAACCTGATGTGTCCATGAAAGAAGGATTGTCTTGCCAGGTTCATCATCGTTAATGTTGATAAAAACAGAATCAGCCACTGAGAGCTGGTATTCATTAACTGCTTGTACTTGTGACCCTCCCAGTTTTCTGCAATACATTAACATTCTTACTGATACAGTCACACTGTAAAGGTATTTATGACACTGCGGAAGGGAAATGTTAATGTTACAACTTTAGTACAGCATACAGTTGCAAAAAGTCAGTATGCCATGATTTCAGATACCTGCAGTGAAGATTACCTTTTCCTGTCATTTAAATATAAACACCCAAGCCAATCCATAAATTCTGAATTGATGCAAATTCATGACTTATGGGTACAAACTCAAGTTGAAACATTGATTGTTTACTGATAAGCATCTGAAATACACAAAAATACTTCAAGCAACAACCTTGAAGCATGTCATGGAAAAATGAACGAAAAAATTTAGATATACAAAGATATTCCTCCACTGAACCAAGGTACCTGTTAGCAAAGTGGAAACAGTAGTATCTCCATTGGACACATCATGAATACCAAATACTTTCAAAAGGAATATATCATTCAAATGAAATGTGAACAGAAAGAGATTAAAAATTTTATGAACATGCAAGCATCAGGTCAGCTAATCCAGTATACCAGCCCACACCACAAAAAGGTTTGACTATCATCCTCTGCCTCATTCCTTAAATGTCAAAAGGGGAAGTGATAATGGGAAAATATGTATGAAAAAAGGCCCAGCTTGGTAACAAAACATGGCACACTGCAGAAATAGGACTATTTATAAAAACCATTTTTCAGTGTTGCTTAAATGGTCTGGGCATAAGGAAAGAAAGACTAAGAGGGTCTATGTGACATGTGGAGGAAGCAAAGGGATAGGCAGAAGAGAAAGGTGATGGAAGGCTGAAGTGAAGGTGGCTCTGGGGTATCTGGGCCTGAACATGTAGGACAGTGAAAAGTGTCCACTGGGCAGAATTAAGTGGGAACGGGAGACGGACTATCAATAGGCTGAACCAAGGAATATAGAGTGGGGCTTATCTGTGGATGGTAGGCTCTGGTTTTGGGACACTGCAAGTGACAGCAACAGATTCCTTTTTAAGAAATTCACCTACATAGAGATAACATGTAGTCACAGACCCAAGGAATTCTCAACATTACGTATGTGTTTGCTTACAAAAAATGGAACCAGCAAAATATTATATAAATAAAAATGTTCACCAACCACTAACCATAACATTACATGGGGAAGAAACTCAACAGAAAAGGAGAGAGTGAAATCAGGTAAACAAGGAAATCATAGGATAGCCAGGAATCATTATGTTTGTCCAATGAAAGTGATATTGAGACACTTTTATTTGGACATGCATTACAAATGTGAGCAGATAAGGAACCATAACTGATAAGGAGAAAATAATGGGGAAAGAATTCTGCCTTTTGACAAAGGCTCTCATTCTCACATAGTAGTGTATCCTTTGGTAATAAATGCCAACCAATCTTCTACAAATAATATATATCATATTTTATAAATAAAAGGTGACTAAAAGGGGAGAGAGCAGGGGGGCTGGAAATCCTCCCCTCCAGTTTTTACTTTTCTAAAAGAAGGGGGGAAAAGTGAGGATTTTCCCTCTTAGGCTCAGTCCTCTGCTCTTAATGATACCTCGTTAATGCGGGAAATGGTGAATATGTATTAAAAAAATAAAAATATTTACAGAAATGTTGACAACTTTTGGTTAAAAGTCTTTTTGATATGTCAGTTGTGCAGAGAACATCTTTCTAACTTTAATCTATAATATATTACAGCGAAGGTTTGGAAAGATAGCAGTCCAAAAATGTATTACTAAATATAAACATTCTGTTTTTTAACAGCCTCACACACTTTAGCAAGATAGCCTCAGGAACAAAGAAACAGTGGCCTCAATTGCAATCATCCAATCTATAGCTCTCATGTACAATGTACAAAATTTTTATTATAACTCCCTAGAAAAAAAAAGGCAAAGACAAAATTAAAATACTTACTGAGACAGGAGTGTGTGTAAAGAGGAAGTAAGGGCTGGAACTGGGCCAAGTTCATCCACTTCAATCCTTTCCGTGAATCTCAGCTGATGGGAGGCCACTCCTAACTCACCCCATGCCTCATTTACACCAACTATTCTGACACCCTGCAGGTATGTGCAAATGCAAAGTAACAACTTTTAACAGTAGTATTATCAAAAATAAACATGAACAGCTTAATTGGTAAAACACTTTTGTATACTCAAAGAAACAAGTTATATATGCTTTCACCTAAAGCTATATTTAGCCAAAGGCTAACTAATCTGTCCTGTAACATGCACACTCAAAAATGAAAAAGCTATAACAGTGTACTTAATAATAAAGATATAGACTAAGTGAATTTACATTTTCATAGAGATACAAGGTCCTACAACATAAACAGATATCCCCAACTTTATGTTGGAGATGCATTCCAGGAAAACTCAACGTATACAGATATCCCCAACTTTATGTTGGAGATGCATTCCAGGAAAACTCAAGATCAGAATGAATTAGTGGAAAACAGTTAAATTTCTAAGGAGATTTTTGTCAATTTTCAAAAAAAAAATATGAAAAGGTGTCAGGAAACAAGAACATTACAAATATATAATTAATCAAGAATCCATGTTGTGGAAATGAGTTATTTGAGAGGAGCTTGTGGTATGGCTAGATAGAATGAAGAAAGTAACAAGGGGTGTATGAGACATTTGGTGAGGCAGGAAATGCAAAAGGAATAAATTCTGGAGTGGCAGAGTGGGTGAAACATAATGCTTTGAGGTGGTTTGGGCATGTGGAAAGAATGCAAGACAGGGAGTTTTCAAGGAGAGTGCATGATAATACAATGAAAGGCATTGCTGTGAGAGGAAAGCCACCTCTGACATGGGGAAACAGACTGGAAGAATATAGGAGGGAGAGAACTGGTGGAAGAATGTGTGAAATGGTGTATGCGAGGGAAGAATGTACCTTTTATTATGATTTTAAATGCTTCTTCATACTTGATTTCCCTTTCAGAAAATGCTCTAACCTCAAACCTTACCTTCATTTAGAACTCCTACGGGTGTTTTGAACAAAATGATAAAAGAAAAATTTTAAGTTTGAATGTGATCTACAAATCACAGGACTCACATTATTTTTCATGATAAGAACTCCATGTAGAACTTTCTGCTTCTTATGCTGGCTTTCTTCAGAGTTACTTCCCTTGGAAGAAGTTGATGCTGTGAGGTTTGAAGGAGGAACAGAAGACATAGTGTGTTTCAGAAGAGGGAGAGAGACCTCTACGTCCAGGTTACATGAGACAGGTATTAGTGATGTTTCTCCATTACCAGGCTTGTAGCAGTTAATGTTAAATTCCTGTAGGATAAGAAAATGAACATCACCAACATCAAATTAATTCCCAGAAATTTGTTATCACTCAGCAAAGATTTTAAACTAAATGGAAGAAAACTAATGTTACAGCTTTCTCATAAAAGAGTGTACTCTACAGAAATAATCACAATGATTTTCTCTCAAGCCTCTCTGTATCATATAAATCAATGAAGCAAGGTGAATAAGTTTTATGCACAGAAGAAAATTCTTGAAGTACATCCCATGGTATGTAACTCAAAGGAACACTTGCATAGATGAAATTAATGAATGTCCTCTCTTGTGTTTAAACACAAGACTATCTGGCATTCTAATTTGTGCTTTCTAAGACATGCTACACATCATCCCATAAACACTGTTATTTGTGTTTTCCTTAACTGTTTCTCTTTTGTTCTTCACTTTCTTTATAATTCATCTTTGTTCTATATACACAAATTAAACCAAATTTTTACAAGAAAAAAATAACAATAAATTTATGAAAATGGCCATCTCTTCACTGCACCTAAGGAAGCCATCTGATGAGACTGAAATAAGGTTTTGTGATTAGAGGTAACAGAAATAAGATTGTAGTCACAGATCTCTATGGGAGAAGAGATGGTGTATAAATAGTGGTAAGTTCAGAGAAAAATATGTCAAATGTGTTGGAAAAGTTGTCATGACACTCAAACTCATACAGGGTGTTAATTTTTTACTCTGGATTAATAAGAGTGGAAAAAGAAAGGGCTCTGGATTAATAAGGGTGGATAAAGAAAGGGCTCTAGATTAATAAGGGTGGAAAAAGAAAGGGCCTTTGCCCTACCTGGTTTCCCGCAAGTTAAGCCTTACCAATCCTTGTGGTGGACACTGAAATGCCCTGCACTGAGGAGTTTAGAGATTGGATGAGGAGGGATATGCTTTATGTTAGGAAGTCAAATTTTGATAATGTAACAGAAAAGATGGGGATTCAAGGTATTGTAGGCCCAGCGAGTCTTGGGCCCTTAATGCAAAGAATGGAAGAAAATGGATGTGTTGGAGATGAAGCACGAGAAAAATATGTGGTATGAGGTGGGTTGATCATGTAAAAAGGTGACATTCAGGGTGGTTTGCAACATCAGTAGAACTGTGTACTTTCTCTGTCTATGAAGTCTGTAGGGTGACTTAATAGGCTGAACAGATACAAGCCTTTGAAGATATTTGGCACCCATAGGTGTCCATCCCCTTACCCTTATTTAGAACTCTTGTCTTGGACTTGTAATAGGAAAGTTAGGTGCTTGCTCATACATTCTGGGTAGTTGCCCTGGTGGACATACCATACATTTTGGGCAATTAAATGATTAAATCAATAAGGTAGTCAACTTAAGCAAGGCTGATGTATTCATTACTGACTGCATCAAGAGTCCAATCATAAACTTTGCCCCTCTTGAAATTATTCAACACGAAGCTCATTTGCTACTGCTATATTAGTCAGAGTGCAGACCTGAAGTCAAAAAGTGACTGACTTGAAGATGAAAGTTAAATGTTGTCATCGAGATTTAATACTTCAACAGAAAGAATCTGGGTTGCTGAGTATACGAGAACAATGAATAAAAAAAATATATACTCACCATAAGCAGCATTCCATGAATACAGATTTCAAAAACACTTGCCCACTTTCTAAGCTCAAACAAAAGAGCTAACCATCCTCAGGTTAAATCAGAGGTCTTTATTTATAGTAAGAAAAGAGCTAATTATCAATGAATGGTAATTTGCAGAGGTTGTGTAAGCTGCTACATGGAGTATGAACAAAAAATTTGAGCAGCAGTACCTTTCAGTCACAATAGGACATAAATAAATTAATTTCATGTATTGTTTACCAGTAATAAAGAGGAGATCTGAAAAAAAGGTAAGTCAACAATGGTAGAGAACAAAGAGATAGCAATCAAGAGAACCACACGAAGGAGAAATAACAATGGGATACATGCTTGCTTACCTGCATGATCTTCTGCCTCAGAAAATCCATCTTAGCATTTTCACCATGTACTAGCATAACATTCTTTGGCTCACAATGTCGAATCAACTGCATGATCCCCTTGGCATCTGCATGAGCACTGAATGACATATACTGTTGGAAAAATAGATATTCCCTTATCTTTCACCTTATCATCGTGGACATTCATTTTGAAGGGGAGCAATAAAGGGGAATAAAAAGAATCTCTAAATTATTGTGTGAAGAAGCTAGCTAAATCTGCTTGTAGGGTAAGTACAGTATCTGTCTATCTATATCTCTGATGCCTGTTCCCTCTGGAAACTTCCTCAAGGAGGTGGCCACGGTCAGTCTCCATAACTGGTGGAATCCAGTGTTGCTTTTGAGCCTTTAGTACCTTAACAGGCCATTGGCAGAGGGCAACTCGAGGGCAATGTTTCCAGAGGTTCCTACTAACATCTGCCTAATGTGTCTTCAGTATGAAAGTTGCACCTTGGGCAGAAGGGATCTTGTGATATGCTGAACTGGTGTCTGTAGTGCTGGAGACAGGTGATATCCAGAGTGCGAATAAGAAAGGGTAATTCATACATGCTTGGCAAGTGTGATTTCAGATGGGTAAGGTAAAGTTTAAGAATTAGTTGGCAGGGCAATTATTTAGTGCTTGTACGATCATTCTGTTGTGTATGTATTTTTTCTTTCCCATGTTTGATGGGGTAATGGGGATCTGTAAGTATAGGCTGCTGAAGTGTGAAGGAACAGAAATCTTTTCATCTAAAGCTTACATTAAGTACATAAAACACTTTTTCATAATCATGATATGAACACACTGTGGCCTACATTTTTCAAGTATGTATAAATCCTAAATCCCACATTGCTTGGTCCTAAAGATTGTATAGCTGTATTTCTGGAATACTTTTTCACTTTCACTTAAACTTTCCATTTACATGAGATGGACCAAGTACATACAGTTATTCAGTTTACTCGCACTCACTCTCCACTTTCAAAATGAGTATGCTTAAGTGAACATGGGTTTCCATTCTAATAGAAGTACTTCTCTATGATTCCCAACATGTCAAGGTAATTCAACAAAAGACCAATTAACGACAAATATCTAAAGTCTGGATGTATACTTATAATTACTAACATAACAGTACTGTAACATATACCCCTTCCATTGAATACCACAATTCAAATGAAATAAAACCCATAAAAATTCAGCTACATGTAGTGCATTGTATAAAAATGCTTCTCTTTTCTTTCTTGTTTTCATGCTTTTTTTGCCATTTCCCATGTTAGCAAGGTAGCACCAGGAAAAGACAAAGAATGGCCCCATTTGCTCAAATCCACACTGGTTTTCATGTATAATGAACCAAAGCCAGAGCCCCCATCCACAGCCAATACCTTCATTCCTTTCGGGTAGGGAGAACTTTTTCAAAAAATTAGTCACTTATCAAAAGTACAACATTATTTAGAATTTTCCTTCGCACATTTCTTCCTTGACCCTCCTTTAACATGAGATTATCATCACGACCAGTGACATGTTTAAGGAAAGTGAACCTACTAAAAAACTATTACTTTAGTCATAATTAATGTTACCAACCAAAACATTTTGATGCAGTTAAAACCATGATTAGCTAATGATCTCATAAGTGCAAAACGTTTTGCTCACTTCAACAGTTAAGTTGACCTCTACACTCGTTCTGTTCTCAAAATCCACCTTCTTAGCACCGTTAAGGATCTTGTGACCAACCGTACCCTGGACACAGTATCCTGGCATGATCACCTGTAACAAGAATACAGAAGATATCAAAATTTTTTACCAACTTAATCTTTTTTATTTATTCATTATCAAAAAATATTTTTCCATAACTTTCTTCACCTTCCTATGGATATTTGATGACCATCCAAAAACATTTATTTGTAATATCTTTCCAGAACATTAAGATGATACTTTCATTAATAATGTCCTGGAAATGTAGCAACTTACTAAACAGGTACATTCTTCATACACCATTACTCTTTCGTATATATGTCACCTTCATTTTTTTATTTCACATAACCATCTCCTACCTTTGAGATGTTTGTCAGGAACATACAAACAATGGCCTCACTTACACACATCCATTCTACAGCTGTCATGTATAATGCACTAAAACCATACCATACCATCCACACCCAAGCCCCAAAGACTGTTCCATGTTTTTTTCCTACCCACTTCATATGCCCTTGTTTAGCCAACTGACAGCATGTCACCCACTATATACCAAATCAATCCAACTCTTTTCATCATGTGCATGCTTCTTGCCCTCCTGTATGTTCAAGCCCTGATACCATAAAGCCTCCTTCACTCCATCATTGCATCTACTTCTTGATCTCCCCCCTCACCTTTGTTCCCTCTACATCCAATATGTTGATCCTCTATGTTAGTTTTTTCTGCTCATCCTCTCCATATTTCTGAAGCATTCCAGCACATCCTTGTTAGCTCTCTCAATCTGAGTACACTTATGACCACACTTTCTCTTACACTCACTCCTTGCATGATGAACCTTCCTCACACACATACTGTCCTCAGCCATTTCATTACTAACATATCTAAACTTCCTTTCTTTTGTGTTAAAAGCCCAAGACTTGTCCACACAACACCGTTGGAACTACTATACCGACAAACATATACATCTTTACCCCAGCTGACAATGACCTCTCTTTCAATATGCTTCATGATGCACCCAGAACCTTAGCCAATTCTCCCACCCAACATTTCCTTTCGGCCCCCACAGTTCCTTCCAATACCATGCCTACTTTCAGGTACCTAAATTAGTTCATTTCCTTCAAGTCTTCCCTTGCCAAACTTCCATTCAAACCGTCCTGTCTCATTTAGCTGTACCTCATTACCTTAGCCTTCTCTTTTCAAACACTAAATGATTAACCCCCAACCCCTAGCATATTGTGAACCTTCCTCTCACTCCACAACCCTTGTATTCACCTCTCTTGCCACCTCATTCATAAACATATATGTTCATACATCATCTTATGCAAGACTTTCACTTGGTAAAATGTAGAGCAATAAAAATATTACAAGACCAGATACACGAATGATGGTACAAAATTGAAGTTATTACTATAAATCTATTTTTCTGCTCTTTAGCAAGGATTAAAACTTACCATATTGCCAGGATTGGGGGCCCACTTCTTAAATATTGCCAAGGAGAGCCCTGCATGTAGCATGCCTGGTGTTGCAAACACTACCATAGCTCCTGGATTATCCATATAAGACTTGTCAAATGGTTTAATGTGCTTGAAGTCAAACATATTGCGGTGTACAAATGTCTGTCTAATTTTCTGGTTTGTCCAAGTAATAAACATTCGGTAGTATCTATTAGCCTGGAAAAAGTACAAAAATTAAAGCTAATAAAATGCAGTAACTTTTAGTAATTATATTTGTAAATGTACAAATTCATATGCCATATTGTGACAACAAACAAACAAAAAATTTGAAAAGTACTGTGAGCATATTCCAACAAAAATATGTTTTGCGTAGACAGACAACTGCTTCATTCTAAAAGATCGGGATTGAATGAAAAAACCAAACAATCTTAACAAAGTATCAGCACTGTTAAACAAATGTCTCGCATACATACATAGATACACATGCACACACAAGCTGTCGGCAGTATATGGCTAAGGAAATGTTCATCAAACCACTCACAATGTACATTAGGCCAACACAAGAATGCACTTTTCTAATTTGGTCATTAGGCTTAAAAAAAAATGAAACCAGTCCAGAGGAGGACAAAAAATATGGTACCAAAATTAAGACAGCTACATTACAATTAGAGATTTAAGTCCATAAATGTGCCCACAATGGAATAGATAAGAGTAAATGGTGACCTGATCAATGACTTCGAGTTCATAACCAGTTTATTATGCTGACAGCCGAAAACTCTTTGAAAGATACAAGGAATGAGCAAGCAGAGGTCTTAAAAGAAATAGCCATGAAACTCACACGAAAATATGTAAAGAAGTGCATTCATAGTATCAGAATAGTGGATGAATGGAATACGCTGTGATGAAACTGTGCATTCTGACAATATGAAAACATTTATAAAGCTAAATGATACTAGAAGCATACAAGAGATGGACCCTTAAGAATGCAAAATTCCCTCCCTGTACCATGCACATGGGTAATTACATACATTTTTTTCATACTTCATCACCGTTTCCTGCATTAGCAAGGCCACATCCACTTACATCCATTCTCTAAGTGTCATATGTAATGCACCAAAACCACAGCTTTACACACATGTGCATATGTATTTTTTATACTTATTTACCTCTCCTGCATTTGAGAGGTACCAACAGGAACAAACCAACAATAAAATCATTTGCACATATCCACTCCACTGTCTGTTTTTAGTATACTGTATAATGTAACAAAACCCCTACCATTCACAGCCAAGTCCTACAGACTTTTCTTTGGTTCACCTTGAACACTTCGTTTGCCCTTGTTCAGCCCAATGACAATGCGTCACCCACCTTATATGACATTAATCCCATTCATTCTGTCTCTTCCACACCTATCACCTTCCTTAGTGTTCAGGTCTCAGTACCTCAAAGCTTCCTCTATCTGTCCCTTCCAACTCCCTAACAGAGAAGGGTCAGAGGACAGCAACAGAGATGTACCAGAAATAAGACAGGTGAGTTAGAGGGAAATGCTATAAGCCTTAACTTTGCCTACCTTGGAAGAGAGAAGAATGTGGGGTGACCTAATCACATCCTTTAAGTTCTTGAAAAAAAACTGATAATACAGACAGACAAGTTCTTCAAGTGGGAAGAGAACAGCCAGTGGACACAACATGAAATTAAGTACGAAATGTGAAAAAAAGTACTTTTATAGTGTAATAATGAGGGATGAATGGAACAAACTGAATGAAAACTTGGTACATGTAAACAGCACAGAGAAATTTAAAAGACTGCATGACAGAAAGGGGTCCCTCAAGTAGGAAAGTCCTTCCTTGTACAACATAAATAGGTAATTACAACAAATTATCACAAAGAAATCACTAAATGTCTGCCATGCTTGCAGACAACAGAACCTCATGGCACAAGAAAGGCATAAGTCATTAATATGTATCACAATGATCATAAAACATCACTCTTATTAGGTTTGTATTATAATCCTCAAT
>JAUTXX010536617.1:0-20128 GCA_032273605.1 Panulirus laevicauda | reverse complement strand
ATATAACATTCAGTTGATATACAATGAAGAGATTTAGCTAAGACGCCATTTGGTAAACAAGTGTTTGTCCAAGACACAATGAGCTCATTGTCTGTCTTGGACAATCACTTGTTTACCAAATGGTGTCCTAGCTATGTCTCTTCATTGTATATCAACTGAATGTTATATTTCTTTCATGTATCTCCCCTGATGATGTGATTATTACACGAAAGTGCACTTGGGAACTCACTGTGTTTCATTTTCCCCATGGACTCATAGAAATATATATATATAATATATGTATGAAGTTATGCAGCATGTGAAAAGTCTTCTTTGACGAGGCTTTATCACTGGGATTACAGTTTTGTCAAAGAACTTCTTTCCAAAAGGGTCCACATTTCCCTGCAACTGAAAGTAGCACAGCCTCTAGAAAGAGGTCCTTGGATTATTAAAATATATGTAGTATATGTATGTGAACTGTATATGGTAGGTGTTGTTGTTGGACTCTGCTCTCATGTGGTTACAGGAAGTGAAAAGTCATTGGAACTTCTGATTCCAATGGAGTCCATCATTTCCCTACTCCTCATTGGAACCTTGAAGCTCCAGAAGCCTTATAAAAGGGGTCCTTAGGTTGTATAAATAATGAAATTATATGTATAATATATAAAAATATTACTGTTATTGTGGTGTTACTAGATCATATGTATGTATGGATATGGGGGTGGTATGGACACATAAAAACCTCAAATACAGTAACAAAAATTTAAGGTTTTCTGCATCTTAATTTTTATTTGATGATAGTAAGTACATACAGTATATGTTTCATAAAAACCAAAACAATTATCACCCAAAAAGTACTTGTCCAGTAAAAATAATAAATAATGGTCATATAAGAATGGAATATACAGTTACTGTAAGTACAGCTGCAGTAAATCTCTACAGTAAGAAGATACTGAAGGTATTTGTATGGCCCATTATAGTAAAGTTCCTAGTCTACTGTTCCTATCATGGTTACAAAATGCTACTTGATATGGCATGACATTAATTCAATACTTAAGTAACTACACTGACTTCTCAACCATGAAATGCAAGATACTTGTTGGGTCTACCATATTTCATTATCGTATTTAACTCAGTTCTCATTTATAAGGGCTACATCAAGTGTGTAAACTCTCATAGTTTTCTTACATATCCTCAACATATTTCCAGTGTGCTGAAGAGAACAAGGGTCAGATCACCCTAGAGCAATAAATGAAAATATTTCTATATACAGTATATGCAATCCCTTCAAAAAATACATTTCTACTATTAAACGATACATGCATGAAAATAAACTTGGAATCAGGAAGTATAAGCATACCATACCATGGGATAACTCCAATACAGTCAGTGTTCAGTCTAATCCCCTGTTCTCCATTTTGAACACACATTTCCCGTGCACTGAATGAGTTCTGTAAACAAATTTACAGAGAAATTATTTACTTTCTTCCTCCAAAAACTCAGTATATTCTTTCTGTGCAAGGGTATTCATTCTCTACTCTGGTAAATCAAGAGGAATGATCACAAAATCAAAAGCTTCGTGAATCAGTAAGGCTCAGTTTCAACCCAGATTACATCAAGAGTGTAGAATCCATAAAAAAGTATTGGCTACATGGGTGGAAGATCAAAATCAAAAGTCCTCAGCACTGAGCCCTAACAAGACATGCCACAGTTTGGTACAAGAGTGTATTTAAAATGTATCTGAAACTGCAATCAGAACGATAAAAGTTTTCACAACTGATATACTGAACAAAGAAATAAAGA
This sequence comes from Panulirus laevicauda, assembly GCA_032273605.1. Lineage (NCBI taxonomy): Eukaryota > Metazoa > Arthropoda > Malacostraca > Decapoda > Palinuridae > Panulirus > Panulirus laevicauda. The sequence continues at coordinate 18,346 of JAUTXX010536617.1, read as the reverse complement.
AAAGAGTACTTACAGAAATATACAAACTGTAGATTACAAAAGTAATGCTGATCCACAGTGGTACTGCAAACTTGATAGACAAATCTTCATTACTGACAAAAAATGAAAATACATATTTCCAAGCCAAGCCCATTTTGCAAGGCCTCCTCAGGAGAAATGGCACAAGAACAGTACAAAGTTATAAAAGCATTGCTAAATGAGGAAAAAGGCTCCTTGCCTGACTCATCAAAACCTAGGGAACAGGTTTCTGCACCTGACCCACCAGTACCTGAAGAACCTGGCATCTGGTGTCACCTCACACATGGATCAAATTTACTTTAGTTATGCAGTAGGGTTGTGATATAGCATGAAATAGGTTTAAAAAAAATGGAAGCAACAATGAGGGATGAAGAGTTGGTCACGGTGTGGAAGAAGGGCTAAGGGCCTTGGTGCATTCAGAAACATGGTAGGAAAGATCAGCATCTGTGAAACAGATGCATGCCTTGGGCCTTGAAAAGGAAAGAAAGGAGGAATGTGGACATATTGGAAATCATATGACAGAACAATATATGGTAAGAGTTCAGTTAATCCTGTAAGGAGTGACAGCATAAAAGAGAGCTATGATAGTATACAGTAAATATAGTTTGATTGAGAGGACCAAACATGGTTTGTTGAAATACCTCAGACATATGAAGAGGACTGACTCAGAGGATCTTTGTGTCAGGAGTGGAGAGAGACAGTGAATGGGTGAGACCCATATGGATATGGAAGGAAGGAGAAAAGGAAGCTTTGGGATGTTGGGGCCTGAATAGTTAGAAGGGGGAGAAGCGTGCATGGGATAGAAGGAAGTGGATCAATATAGTACATGGGAGTAACATTTTATCATTGGTTCGAAATAGGGTACACAAAGTGGTCAAGCTGAACCATGAAATAGTCTCTGGAGTGTGACTATGGTTTTGGTACACCATGCATGACAGCTAAAGAGTGGATGTGTGCAAGGGGGGGTAGTAGTAGTTTATCTGTTTCTGTCATTATCTTACTAAGACAAGGTAATAATAACATTATCAGTGATTAATAATAATAACTGTTGGTTTATTAACAAAACTGCTGCTAAACGCTTACAATGAAAGGAAATTGCAAAGAACATGAACACGCAGTATTATCCCTCAAGCCACATAATTAGTTTCCAATTGCATTCCTATGGAGTGAACGTGAATCCTCCTGTAAAATAAGAAAATGATAACTGGTCCAATTTCAATAATTTTTACTAAGGTAAAACCATAAAGTTTCTATATCTTACAAAAATTAAGAAAAATCAAAATAAAATATTTATGCACTGGCAAGGATTAAAGGGAGAGGGGTTGTTAAAAAGTCTTTATGCATGTAGTACTAAATAATAATTCGATATATTGTCTACAGTGTGTTGATTATGTTCAAATTGGTTGGGCTGGGACTGTTCTTGTAGTATTAAGTCCAAACTCATAGGGGCATGATGTTATAGTGGTGATGAACTATATGCATGATTGGAAGGAAAGCATGGCAGAAAAGAGGGTTCTCATCGATTTATGATGCTCGATAGCACTTAGGGTAATAAGAATGAGGCCATCACTCCCTTAAACTCAAATGTTAAAAACAAAAATAAGTTACAACTAACTGACAACTTATTAACAGAGTTCTTGATAATCTAAATTTCGTTTTCAAACTTTCATCTAACTCTTGCAGTTACAAAGGAAATAGGTATCGGTAATCTAAAAACTGGCTTGCATATAAATACCAACAGGAGTTTTATCATAAAAATTACTATTGAATTTAGTCTTGATTTGGACTGACTACATAAAAAAGACAGACTAACATCACTGTTCTATTATGAAGCACAGAAGGCAGTGTCTTTATTCTGAGTCATCGTTGTTGTGATTAGGCGGTTTCATGACACCTATACCTTCTTGTAGCTCTATCACACTTTCCACTGGGTGTGGCTTCCCATCATCACCAATACGACACGGCTGAATTATGTTGTTCCTGTAATTATAACATTATGATGAAAGGCACTGTCCCAGTTGTTCAAATTTCCAAGGATTATCAGGTAAAACAGATAAAGATGTAAAAGTAATTTCACCCACATTACTTAGGATCATTTCCATGCTACCATAACATACACTTAATATTCTCGAACGTATGTTCAAGGTATTTCATGTCAAAGCTTCACATCTGATTGTATTACTATTACAAGCTCATGTTTGCTCAAAGCCTGCATTGTGCTGTATTCAAATCTAAATATAATTATTGTCATAAGCTATGAAAATTTAAGGTATTTTCTTTGGGATACGACATACTTCTATCATGTTCAACTTTGAGAGTACAGTGTTGAACTAAGCAAAAATAACTTCGAAAGGTCCCATTGGCCACTGCCTTTATCGGCTTCAAGCTTAACAAATTCATTTCGACTTCATAAATGAGAAAATGGGAGTAAAAGTTTGAGATGAAAATATGCCTGATCGAAGTCATCTGTTAGGATGAGGGGTATCAGATTAATGTACAATGATGACCTGCATGTGTGAGAAGAGATGTGAGGTGTCTTTAAAATCAAGAGGAATTCTATATCTAACATCAAGCTAATCTAAAGAAAATAAAGTGTGAGAGACAAAGCAACATAATTAATGTCTGGTAATGCAAATGGATAAATCAAGATTTATTCTTTCCAGTATAAAAATACAAAATACCTATGCTGCAAACAGATACCTGGTAAGTTTGTCAAGGACATTCACAAGCTTCATTGCTTCGTGTTCTTTCTGTTCATCAGTCATCCCCTCAAGTGGAGAAGGTCGAGGAGGTTCATATCGGCCAGTCACTGGGTTAACCCTTAAAGAAAACATGCTCACAGTTAGATAACTTTATCAATCAAGTCTAAATACATTACATGTATCTGTACTGAGCAGCTCTGTGGTTTTATTGTAAGATACTAAATGATCATGAAACATATTCTGTATGAATCTTTAAATTTCCTTACTCCTTTGAATTGGCTGAAATCTAGAGCCTTGGAAACTACAATAAATAATAAAATTTAAATGGAGATGGGGTTTTATGAAGACTGCTTGCATTGAAATGTATGTTAAGTTTTTGTGAAAAAAGGAACAAACTTATTTTACATAGTAAAAGTTTATATTTAGTGGCAAATGAAACCCTTAATTCATTCTTTAAAAAAGGAACCCTTTACTGGAACCGCTAAACATAAAATCTGCGACCCAAAAGCTGGAAGTGTTATACAAAGCCAAAATGATTTTCCTTATGAACAGCAATCATATATTCACAAGGTTCATTCTAGCATGGAGTATTGCATGGCTCTTCTAGCTCTGTCTTAACAACAGTGAAATCAAAAGTCCTCCACCTTAATATCAATGCCAAATAATTTTTCTTCTGAATAGCAATCATATATCCACAAGGTTCATTCTAGCATGGAGTACTGCATGGGTCTTCTTCCAGCTCTTTTTGAACCACAGTAAAATCAAAAGACCTCCACCTTAATAACTCTACTCTTACCATCTCTCTTCAACCCTCCCGTTCTGTCTGCTGTAATGTTGCTGCCCTCTTTAATCCTACAAACATTATTTTGGTCACAGCTCCAATTAGGCATCTTTTTTGCAAGGTGGTTATTTGGATGAGAGAAAGAGAGAGATCTAAGCCTGACACTGATAGATGGAATCCTGAGATGTTCCAGCTTTTGAGGCAGGCCTTCTAAATATACATCCCCAAATTATTTACATTCAATAAATGCCATACATATTACATCTTAATTTCCAAAGGATGACCTAAAGTCATTTTTCTTCTAAAACCAGGACAAAACCAAAAAATGGCGCATCTTTAAATGGGTGGTTTATTAAGAACCAAGCATTCACTGTGTCCAGGTTTGAGAGGATACAATGTCTGTTAAAATCTTTTCATCTCTCTCCATCCCTTATATAATTTCAAACTCCTATGATCAGAAACCATCATCACCACTGTAATCTATATATGTCTTATAATTAATAGAAATATTTGAGACTAAATGATCCAATAAACTGATATGACAATAACTGCAGCCCTAAGTTCTACACAAAATATATTTTAGGAAATTTGATTGTCACTTACATTTCTCTCACTCTTTCGTACTCCTCAGTATCAGAGTCCTCCGATTCAGATGAATAATCCACTGATGGTTTACTTCCTCCAAGCATCAGACCTCGTGAAGCAAGGAGTCCTGCTGCATTACCATAACCAGTGTACTTTATAAGACGGTCAACTGATGAAAAAAAAAAAAAAAACATATATGAATTAGTGTCCTAAATAACTTTGCATCTTAATGTGATATAAAAAGTACACTTCATGAAATGCTGGATTTGGCTGTATCAATGCATGTTCCCAAGATGGAGGAAAAGTTTAAGCAAAAACTGATAGATATGTCCAAGTACAGAAGCAAGGTCTGTGGTACACATCTTCAAAACACAAGAAAGAATGTCATCTGGTTCATATATCTTACATGTGTCCAAAGGCAGGAGTACTTTTTGGACTATATGAAGAGATTAAAGAAGGGAAAGGCACAACATTAGTGATAGGTGAATCAGGAGGAGGAGTAATGTTGTGATCATCCAAGGAGGAATCAGAGGAATGGTGAAAGAAAAAGAGAGGTTTCTACATTTCCTTTGGTTTACGGAGTGCTTGACCTCAAGATTGCCGGTGTACAATGATATTGGGCAAAAATGAATAACAGTCAATGAATGGAGAGATTTTCTAGGCCCAGTTCACCAAGTCCCTTGCCTAAATGCCCCAATCCAAAAGTGATCAAGTCATGTATTGGCTGAAAAGACAGTTTTGAGGGAAGGACATATCCCTTAATTCCCACAGCAGTAAGTCAAAACATGCATGGCAAAAATAGGTCTTATTTCTAGAGAACTGAAAGATGCAGCTCACAAACCAGTACTATGCAATAGAGATTATATCAATACTTAAACCTTTGGCAACTTACCTAAAAGATCAACATCACTGAATTGGATGATGACAGCCTCAGAGAAAAAGGATATATACTTTCATTCCCACTACAATAAAACATTATAAGCTGTGCAGAGAAAGTGGGTTAATCTTAAAGGGTGCAAGACTGTTCTGGCTAAGTGAATCTTGTCATGTGGCTCACAAGTCAGAGCTGTGTTACATAGATTAAGCTACCACCAAAGTGAAATTCACATGAAAAAATTATCTACCCTTTGCTACACATTTTCATGGATTATTATGGCCTTTCACTTTTATAATTATCAATACCAAAGCTCCTTTTCACAAATGATCTTTGATGTAATATTTAAGGTTTCATTTATTTCTATATCCTTTGCTAACCCCTGCAAATGAGTTTGGAATCCTTGAGAACAAGTGGTGAGGTTCAGCACTGTCTGATAGGCATTTTTTCATAGTTCATAATGGTTTTAAATCTTTTTGCACACCTCATCACATGAATAAAAAAGCTGCAACATTCTTTGTATGTATAGGATTGGCTAACCCAGCAAATAATGGTTTTTCCTAAATTAAGAATGGTTTTCTTAATTCCCACATTTTGTGCACCTTTTCATGAATAACAAAAAAAAGTTTCAATGTTCTCTGTGCAGCGTGTAAGGAAAAAATCAATTTTGCACTGAAAGGGTTAACCATTAACAACCTTTTGTTATATTCACTTGCATTCCTACCCCTCTTGCATCCAGATAACCATAATCTACCCTTATCAGCAACCATCACTAACTATCAAGAAAAAAAAAAAGTTGCCCCATATGCTGGAATGTCATATCTTTTAAAAATAAATACTACGTACAGTCTACAGCAAAATGGGGTTCCCCTCACTTTTGTATTAAATAAATAAACAAGACAACTTCTGTTCACTCGTATATGTCTTTACATGAAGGCATTTTATACTTACCACTTTCCTTGCACAGGATGAAGAGAAAGTTTGCAGACAAATGTTTCAGATCATGAATTGGTGAAGTCATGAGGGTGCACAATTTGTTCCGTATAGTGCTCCCTTCCTCAGGTCTTTTACTCACATCTCGCAATGGGGGTAAAACACGCAGACGAACAAATTTGCGGATGGTTCGGTTAGCCTGCACCATCTCAACCATGAGCGTCAAAATCGGCATGAGACTCTTGTTGGATGACTGGCCAGGCTAAAAGAGAATACTTAGATTAAAGTACCATCTCTTTCATCTGAATCATTACTTAACTGATTATAAAAGAGAAAAGCTTTGTTATATGTATGGGCAAGATGATATGATGGATATATATGCATCAGCTGTAAAATATATTACAATCCGAAATTCAAATCTAAAAATTTCTAGCTTTCTAAAAAAAGGTAACACAAATACTCTGCTTTCACCACATCTCTCTCTTACACTGTCATTCCTAACAAGCCTAACACTGCAAATTGTCCTCTGACATATAATTTTCAACAGGTTCGTCCTCTTCTGTTCTTTTACATCCATAGCCCATGACTCATATCCATACAGTGCTTATAAATATACCCATGTTTTTCAACTAATAATGATCTTTCTGACAATACTTAAATTCACCCAAGATCTCAGCCTCCTCCTACAACCTGTGACTCACTTCAGCCCCCATGGTTTCATTGGCTGCAGTGCTCACTCCCAGGCACCATCAGTGCTTTACTTTCTTCTGGTCCTCTCCATTCAAATCACTCAAATCCTCCTGTCTAAACTCCTTGCTTTACTTCATTACCTAACTTGTCTTAATTCTTGTCTCATTCAACAAACTTCCGTACATTATAAGCACTTCTTTATTTTTATGTCCTCTTTTCACTTATTAAGGTACATGATTAGAGTTGATATATTTCAAATGAAGATGTCAAAGAAATTGCCAAAGACACTGCAGGAGAAGCACTTTGTATGTGAAAGTGGTGTAAATGGAGACCCCAATTTACCTTAACAAATCATCTGTGGGAGCCAAGTGTGAAAGAAAGAATTGCTAATAATAATACAGGAATTCAAATTTCACTTTCACACATCACATGGGTTAAGGATGTGTATGAAAGAATTGGTTAGGCTGTATATGCAAGATCCACCCTACAGAATTGTTGCGTGTTGATTATAGATACAAAGATAGAGTCTAAATAGTAGTCTTCACACTATTTTTGCACTATTTAACTCATCCCCCCCCCCCTCTAAAGTATTTCATTCAAAGCCTGACCTTGATAAGGATTCATGTCTATAACAGGAGCCTCAGTCACATAAGATCCAAATCTTCATAATCATCTCAAAGACTACACAGATGAAAGTTTAGCTTCCTGGGAGGTATATGGACTTATCTTCCAAGCCTTAAGCATCCTTGAGCACATGCTGTACAAAGCTAAAAGCAGTTGTATCTTTGAGTACTACTTTCTCTACTTCTCCAATGTGGTTCTTCAAATTCCAGCATGGTTCATCAAGGTGGGTCAAAGAAATTGCTAATTTAGTTAAATCATCAATGTGGGTGACTACTGTATACCTAAAAAATTTACAAATAATACATCAAAACTATTTTGAAGGAAAAGCTACAAAGAATGATTACTGTCTCTTGCAGGAACCAGCCTATTCTTACAAAAGAACAACTGTATATTAAGCAGTTACAATTCTACATTTATTCTCAACTAAAATGCTTATGTATTTCAAATACACAAATGTTCAGATTCATTAAATGCCACTACATTCTTCAAACATATCCACAACTTTCAGTGTATTTTATTCAAGTCTGTTTCAAGAGAGAGATCACAATAAGAGTATTAGAAGGGGATTTACAAAAAAAAGTTAAAATAATAAAACCATTTACCAAGTACCTTGTAAGTTTTCCATGTCAAAAATTGATTTTCCGGCTACAAAACACAAAACAGACAAACATATCATTGAAAGGTAACACATGTAAATTTATCATTTATATGAACATCTGATGGCACAGATACTTTACTAAGATAAAATTAAGAGACTGGTATTTATGAAAGACTGCATATTATCTAAATTATTATTATTTAAATTTGCATTATACATTGCAAAAAATATAAAGAAAAAAATTACTCACAGCTTTCAATCTTGAATCAAGAAAATCTAGGAGCTTTATAACAGCTGTCATGTCTTTTCCATCATATTCACATGAGTTATCCAGCTGTGGACTATCATCCACCTCAGTAAAGTAGGCAGCCTCAACCAATGCTGTAGCACCTGCAGATGGCTGTGTGGTGACCACAGTTGGAACAGGGGGTGATGATGGTCCACTTGTGGCATGTGGCATGCTCAAAAGCAGCTCCTGATACATGTATGGAGGCATAACCAACAGCAAGTTTACAGTGTTGCTGGAAGTCATGCAAGTTAAAATGAGTATTTAAACAAGAAAATTGGACATCACATACAAGAAGACAAAAAACTAGTTCGGGGCTACCCAGAATAAGATGATGTTAAGCACTGACTTTCATGTTTAGAAGACATGACATGATAATCTGGTGACTGCTCTGTTTTGCCATTCAGTCTTGTTGAACAGAAAACCAAACTGATACACATAGTGGTTTTTCAATATCAATAAGGTAAAGTGTAAATTGCACACACAAAAAAAAATCTTCCCTGTAATGCAATGCTTCCAATCACCCTTGAGGTTACCAGTAAGAGGCAAATATACTTAAAGATCCCGCTAATAGTAAGTATATGTGAGGTGGATAATAAGGCTTGAATGTAAGTGAGGTGAGATGTATTATGGAAAACTATGGCAAAAATGCATGCGAGATAGTGAAAGCATGAGTGACGGGTGAAACTGTGTGTGAGAAAGTGCTTTATACAGGTGCATTTCATAAGCTGATAGACTGCTTACCGAGTCAACTTAATTGTGTTACTGAATTACCAAGAAGCTTTATAATAACAGTGATGGTTTTGTATTTTTAGTACAATAGACAAATGAGGATATGAATGAATGAGCTGATTCTGTAAGTACTTGATCTACCATATACACAGTGAAGTTTAAAAGGATATTTTAATAAAAATTATACAATGTACAGAGTACACTGCATGTCAAGTCTAAAGATTCTGTAAGAGACATCCTGAAGTATATAAATAAATTGCATGTCATATATATATGGGAAGACAATTTCTAAAACTGACCTGTGTAGAGAATCTGTCTTTTCTGGACACCGACAGGAGGCCAGTAGAAGAGAACGGAGGATACTGATCAAACGTAGGCAGTGACTATCCTCCTCCTCATCTGGGTTTGTCTTATCAATGTGGAGCACAAGGTTGTACAGGACTTTTAAGACCTCATTCACTAAATCTGCCTGCTCATCCTGAGGTAATAAAAATCATTATTCAATACATCAAAGTTATCTAATACAAATACAGAAGTGATAAGCACTGTGAAAAAAAAATTCTGAGCCTTTTCATGCACTGGTAGTGCTCTCATGAGCTATGAGATTATCCTATGTGAGGGAGGAAAATAGGCAACCATAATCTAACCTGAGGGTTGTTTGAAAAATAGGCCTAAAATCAATCTCATTAAAAAAAATGGGCTATGAGACAAGGGCAAGTGAAGAGTGTACCTTAATATTATGCTTTTCATGAGCTTAAGGCTGACTTTTTATGCAAACTACCTCACTTGCATTCACCTTTTATGTAACGTCATCAAAGTAACTGAAAGAGGAAGAAGACATATTCACTAAAAAAAATTATTTTGAAGTTACAGGCATAAGAACAAATATTTCCAAGTTCACTGTCTTCTGAAGCAACAACCATCTGAGAAACTCCTATATTACTGACATCCTAACATGGCTCAGTCGTATAGGGACTGCACAATCCTATGATGAAATATATCATCTATCTAGATTTAAAGGTTACTGCAACTTACACTGAAAATTACAGGACATGGTATATATCCATTGATTGATTGTATTTCACTTTCTTCCTGAGCAGTTTTCAAGGACAAGTCCAGGATCTCAATCAAGTAAGTGAGGCCATGGTATTCAGTTCTTAACCTTGGTCTGTGGAAAGAAATAATATTCAAAGATAATGTAATCCACTATTAACAACAAAAAACACATAAAACTATGAAAGTATGGAAGGACTGAGGAAGATTAATGGGCGCATGAAGAGGTAAAAGGCTACAAGGTGCATAGAAGGAATTCTATGATACAAGGACAGCTGAAGCTATAAGTATTGTAACAAATGATGCAACTTTGAAGCTGAAATTTGACAGTGACACACTACATCCACACAGGTTATTTTAAATTTTCACGGCTAGTGCCGAGTTGATGACAATATATATATAAGTGGAGCAATGTACTTAAGAGTGCTCAAAAGGGACTGAAGAACTGTAATGTTGCAATGAAACAACAGGAGAGCTCTCTCGGGAACTTTGGTAAAAGATCTGCATGTGGTAAAGTCTGAATTCAGATCTTAAGAATAGATATCAGATTGTGGATACAAATTGAAGCAAGATTATTTCATCTAACACATTTTTTGGAAAGTGAAATATGGCTGAACAACAGGAAATGGTCCAAATAGTTGTATGCTTAGTTATTATATCTGACAGTATTTTATATACATTATCTGGGGTCGGAAACTATTGCTTTGGTCCCCTATACAACCATGACTGAAGGGAAAGTAATCTTCCACTAACAAAAGACACTTTTCTTTAGCTACACTTGTAATAGAACTCATGTGGTGGTTTGTAACATATTCTTGAACTCTGCAGTCCCTAAGACACCATCAGACTTCACGACTCCATAATTTACTGTTATTTTCCTAAGTTTCCCCACTGCATGTACTTTTTGGACAGATCTCATTCCCATCACATAATTATGCTTAACTAAAGGAACAGAAAAGCAAAATTCAAAATTTTTCAAGAAATGTTCTGAGATCTACTGTGGAGTTTTCACCAGTTGAAGAAATGCAAACTACCAGAATATATAATGTTGGCATAAGCCTATCTGCACTTGTAAGAGGAAAAGGTGGCATGATACTAATTTGACTTCAGGATTTGTTTTATGGGTCTGCTGCAGCATTGAGGCTGCACTCCACTCAGGACCAGAATGAAGTAAGGAGCTCCTCAGTAACACTGTAAACCTGTACAAATGCTTAATACGATACATCCTTGTTGAAGGTTACTTATCATTTGTGGTGTTACCACCTGAAGGTGATGTAGCAGTTAGAATTCCTGTCCATTAGTCAACACAGGCCTACCCTGGGTTGGATCCACATGGGTTCGAACCTTTGGTACAACAGTTGGCTCAAACCTGACCCAGGTGTTCATCTTCCCCTTGGGGCTGGCCAGTAAATGGGCACCTGGCACAGGCTTGGATGTAAAACATGGTACATACATACAAGGTTAAGAGATAGGGCAACATGAAGGTAATAACACTGGTCGGGCACGTATGTTCAAATCCTGGTTGCGGCAGTCAGTCCACAGTGAACTCATCTGTTCATCCGCCCCTAGGGGTTGGTCGATAAAATGGGTACATGGCTGAGGCTATATATATATATATATATATTTTTTTTTTTTTGCCGGTCTCCCGCGTTAGCGAGGTAGCGCAAGGAAACAGACGAAAGTGGATGTATATATATATATATATATATATATATATACACACACACAATGTTAATGGGATGGCCTTGTTTAGGGCCTCAACTGCCCGTGTCATTTCAGCTAACATGAAAAAAATTATTCATGGAGTAAACATACCCTAAGTATGTATTTCAAGAAATTTATGACTACCTCATTCTCTTCCACTCAATCATTTTGGTCTTAGGTATCTTCATTGTTCTTACTATTCTGTTTTGGTCTATAACTCACCAAAAAATATTCCATTCATTCTTCACATTCCATTCTGGTATTCATAGCTCAGTACAGAATTGGGCTACTTGCTATAAATATCCAAAAGCAAAATCATATTCACCTGATGTCTGCACAAAAAGCTGTCAGAAGAAATAACAGTCGCATGTCAAAGTACTTCACAAGATGAGGTAACTCAGGATCCCTAAACGTTTTCAGCCGACACATAAGCCCAGGGACACAGCTGTTAATACAGCACATCCTCTGAATGGAACTACTGTTGTACACCAGATTGCTTAAGCACTTTTGGGCCTCTATCACCACTGCAAATGAAAGAAGAAAAAATTTCATGAGTATATACATAAATTCATTAACTACCAGGTGTATGAGTATATTGTAACATTTACATGAGCATTTAGGAAGGAATTAGCAAGAGTAATAATGCTTTGAATTATGATCGTGACTGGTTGACAGATGAGAAAGCAAAACTGTAAGTTAACATTATCATCATTCTGTGATGCTTTATCATTTGAAATCACTGACACAATGAACAAATTATGAAATTGTCTATCTTGTAAGAGACACAAAGGTTTCACTTCTAAAATACCCAAAATGACAATAAAGACTAATCTGTTCTTTAATGAAACATTTAACAAAAGTTTAACACATGACTTGCTTAATCTTATTTATGCCTAATTCATTAACAATGGACCCAATTTAGTATGACAATACCATCGTAGTTGATCTGTTGGTTTAAGCGTTCCAGGGCCTCCTCTTCTGAGACTAGACCAGCAAGACGAACAATGCCTGCTAGTCTATTTTTATTTATAACATGGAGAGATGACTTGTCTCGACTGCAAGAGATCGCATAATCATTAGAGAAACAGACTATGAAAATTCTCCTCCATATACATAATGAGTTATATTCTAAGTTTAAAATACCTCTATTTCCATAAACAGCATGGAATGCATTATTCTTATAGCAACACTCACTACAGGCCTATGTCACTTTTCTGTCATTACTTGCCTCAAACCTGTTTAGCATCCTACATTCTGGAATAATATGTTCATGTGTCATAAGTTTGAAAATTCCTTATGGAGATTCTAAGAAATTTTTCTACTGTAAAACCTGTCAAACACACACACACACACACACACAGCCACTCATACACATACATATACATAAACACCCATACATGAACATATACATATCAACAAATACATACACATATATATATATACACTTGCACATATTCATACTTGCTCACCCTCAACCATTCCTGGCAACACCCTGCCCCATAGGGAACAGCATTACTACCCCCTGATTCAGCAAGGTAGCACCAGGAAAAGATATAAAAAGGCCAACATGTATGTATATACATGTGTATGTGGGTGGGTTGGGCTATTCTTTCGTCTGTTTCCTTGCGCTACCTCGCTAACGTGGGAGACAGCGACAAAGTATAAGAAAAAAAATTATACAACCAGCCACTTACCTGTGAAACGAGGGAGATCTATTTGAATGATCACAATTTTATGTTAATGATGTCAGTAATCATCCATAACGAAGATAGACTTTCATTCTTTGTGTTAAAGGCTTAAGTTACGGACAGATGTCCGTGGTTTGGCCGGGCCTTAACTGAAATATGGAGAGGTTAATGAAAAAAAAAAATAAAGAGACAAGAGAAGGTATTTTTTGAATTATGGAGGAAGTGAAAAGTCCGTTTTATAATATGCCAGGTAATAATTGTGATAATATGTGTTGTTGTAAACTATCAGAGGCTTTATATTTGTAATCCCTCGGTCATTGTTTACGTTAACGGCTTTATATTTGGAATCCCTCGGTCACTGTTTACGTGCGGGGTCCCTGTCGTGCCTGCGCCAGCCCAGACCAGCTGAGTACTTGTAAACACAAGTTAGTTACTCTCCTTTTCCTTATGTGTTTTCTTGTGTATGTTTATGCTTTGCCGGTCTTACTGATGAGTAAGAATTGTGGATAAGTTTTTCTTTATGTTGGTTTGTCTATTGGATGTATAACATGACTTTTGAGTATTAAGTGCTATGGTTTGTGTAGCTACGCATGTTTTGTTACAAGATGTAGATGCAGTGTTACTGTTTGTACCATCAGACTACAAGTCCTGTTATCCAGTTGGTTTGCTTCAGTTTATTTGTAAACAAACATTTTCTACAAGGTCGTGGAGCGATTTCTACGACGTGAACCGCTTTGACGTAGAGCCAGACTCCGCCACTCCTGCTGCTAAGACACAACACGTTTACCAACTTCGTTCTGGCTGTACAGAAATCTCCTCCTACAGCGGATAGACTCGTTCTCCTCACTGATTATATTGTTACACCACTGTAGGACTACATAACAGATTGTGAGACGTAGGAAAAAAAAGCTGAGGAGGCTTTGATCGCGTTGCATGTGAAAGCCAAAGATGAAATATTCGCCACACATGTTCTGACCACTCGAACACAAGGACCAAGCTAGTCTTTACCAGTTCCTCCAGCTGTTGAAGCTCCTAGCTAAGAACTGCTAGTTTAAAACTGTGATTACAGTGGAGGCATGTGGCAACGTTGTTAGAGAGGCCGTTATTAATAGGCCAATACGTCATCAGCGGTTTCTAGAAAACAAAACACATTCTGTCTCTTAAATTGTGGCTACACCAGTGATCACTGCGGTGCCCCGACCACTGAGTCATGCGAATAATTTAGAAATCATGCACAAGTAACGTGTTACAGTTTTTGCTGTTACAACTAATGCTTCTCTCTGTTTCTGTTGTTACAACCGGCACCTCGCACTCATGGTCCCGCTGGGGAGGCAGTGTGTTTGAAATGTAAAAAAACTTGGCATTATACGGTATGTCGATCAGTGAAGTACTCAAATTAGTCTCCTCAACTCGAGACTTTCAGCTGTAGTACTTGTTACTGTGGCTGGAGCCACACCTTCACACACTGTTGTTGAATCTGGACATCGCTCGACAACACCTGGGTTTCCTGTTGATGTTGTTATTGACTCTGGCAGTTGTGACAACTTGGTGCATGACGACACAATGAACGTGAGCGAGGGAGAAGCTTCCCTGGCGGATGTACCCCATTCCTCGACCATCTTGGGACACCTGTGTGGACCTACAGCTGTGTGGACCTACAGCTGTGTGGACCTTCAGCTGTGTGGACCTACAGCTGTGTGGACCTACAGCTGTGTGGACCTACAGCTGCGAGGACATACTGACCATGGCGTTAACCTCAAGCTGTTACCCAGCTTGTGTAGTGACCCAGCTTGTGTGGTGACCCAGCTTGTGTAGTGGCCCAGCTTGTGTAGTGACCCACCTTGTGTAGTGACCCACCTTGTGTAGTGACCCACCTTGTATAGTGACCCACCTTGTGTAGTGATGTGATTTTGGGTCATGAATTCATACAGAATCATTCTACTCTGGACGTGCCACTCGGAGGGGAAAGCCTCCACCCACTTTAAGATATGTGGACTGGCTGCTGTAAAAGTGGCAGATTTTCTTTTTTCAAAAATCTGGTAGCGAAGCGCAAGCGTATCGCTGTCAAATCCAGACATTACTCCATGGGTGACATCAAGTTTATTGCACTAGAAACTGAGTGTTTGCTCCAAGAAGGGATCGTAAGACCCAGCGACTCACCATGGAGGGCCTCAAGTATGAGTCACTTCGGGAGAGAATCACAAGAGAATGAGTATAGACGATTCCCAAACTATGAATCGGTTCACAGAACTTGACGCTTACCCCCTGCCACGAAGAGATGAGATGGTGAAGAATATTGCAAAGTATAAGATGTTTAGCACACTGCATATGAAGAGTGTATACTATCCAGTGGCTATAAGAGAGGATGAAAGACCTTGCACTGCCTTTGAAGCAGATGGGAAACTTTATGAATTCAATTGCATACCTTTTGTGGTGAAGAATAGAGTGACTGCTGACGAAGAAGTGATTCGTGACATCCTAAAAAAGGATGGAGTGAAGGAGTTATGTGGATAATGTAACAGTGTGTGTGTGTGTGTGTGTGGAGAGAGAATTCAGAGGAACACGATATAAACCTAACACGTATTATGTATGGATGTGGTTAAGGATTATAACTTTATTCTCAGTAACGACAAATGTGACTATAAGTACTCAAGCCATAAATCTTCTTGGGTGTTCGATCAAGGAAGGAGCGATCATACCCGACCCCAGAGCGCCTACAGCCACTGCTAGATCTTGCATTCCCTCAGGTGACTGCTTCCCTACACAGATCACAAGGGATGCTTGCACGTCACTCCTGACGGAGACGTAACTTTGCTAATAAGATTCGTCGTCCTCTCTCGCATGGTGATGGCTTTCCTGTGTCCACTGATGCAGCTTTTGAGAACTTAAAAGCAAGACGTTGTGGATTCCATGGTACAAGCTGCTGGACCCTACATCTCTCACTGTGGAGACCGATGCTACAGCTGCTACACTAACTCAAGAGGGTCGTCTTGTAGCGTTCTCCTCTCGTACTCTCTCTAACAGCGAACAGACACATTCTTTCGTAGAGGAGCATATGGCACAGTAGTATAAGCCCTTGGGTAAAGGGAACACCATCTTGTTGGCTATCATTTTGAGCGTAGTACAGATCAGGGCAGTGCGAGGTTTATGTTTGACACTAAATCTGTCGGCAAAATTGATAATGACAAGATAGCGAGATGGTGCATCGAACTCTCGTGCTATCACTATGATAGTGTGTACCGCCCAGGTAAAGATAATACACCTGCTGATACACTCGCGCGTGTGTGTGTGTGTAGTGTTACTACGACAGATAAACTCGGGGCGCTACATGATGAAGGCCTTGGCTAGCCTGGAGGGTCGCTAATGGTGTATGTTGTCTGGTCGAAGTCTGCCATATTCTCTCGATGATATGAAGAGCATCAGTGCCTCTTGTCAAGTATATTCTGAGCTCACACCTCACTTCAACAAGTCGGACTTTGGTCGAGTGATTAAGACAACCCAGTCTTACGAAAACCTAAACTTGCCATTTTAAGACCCACTTCCGTCATAATCAAGACTCAAATATATACTCACTGTCATACATGAATTCTTAAGTTCCCTTTTTTCCTTCTCTTTACCTGATGTGACCACCAGAACTGTTACCAGATGTTTGATACAGATGTTGGGTATGCCAGCATATATCCACTCTGACAAGTTCGGTAGGTATAATGGAGATATATGGACGACCGTAATGCTGGCTCTCAAAAGAGAGAGACCCCTTGATGTACCTCAGTGAGGGACGGGCCTCCCAGATGCACATCATTCCCTCCGATCATTGCTGTGCGCATCTACCAACTGCACACAGCACGGGCGTTTCTCTAAGCATTCTATAAGGTCCCCGTCAGAGCGAACCTGACCCACATGGTTCGTATATAAAGACCCGGCCATATTAAGACAGCAAGTGTGGCATAGCAAGAGCGACCAGTGCCCTGGTGGACGAGGTTGAAGTAGTGGAAGCGAATCCTGTGTGCGAATGGTAGGGTCTGGAGGGGTCTGGCACCCTGGACTGTTGACGGTGTGGACACTGAGGCATCTGTGTCTCAGCCACTGGACGATCGAGAAGTGTCAGACGCTGGTGTGAACCTGGAGCCTCCAGGACGAGAGCCATCTACTGAAGTATGGAAGCACCACTCGAGAACATCCTACAGTGGACGATCAAATGTCTTCACCACTGCAAGTTTCCTAGATCTGACAGAACTCGACGTGCCCCCAAATATCTCCCAAGGTTATTCCTTGTGAACTTTAATATGTGAAGTTGTAAACTGTTAACGGCTTTATATTTGGAATCCCTCGGTCATTGTTTACGTGCGGGGTCCCTGTCGTGCCTGCGCCAGCCCAGACCAGCTGAGTACCTTGTAAACATAAGTTATTTACTCACCATTTCCTTATGTGTTTTCCTGTGTATGTTTATGTTTTGCCGGTCTTACTAATGAGTAAGAATTGTGGATAAGTTTTTCTTTATTTTGGTTTGTCTGCTGGATGTGTAACTTGAGTATAAGTGCTGTGTTGTGTGTAGCTACGCATGTTTTGTTACAGGATGTAATTGCAATGGTATTGTTTTGTGCCGTAAGACCACAAGTCCTGTTATCCAGTTGGTTCGCTTCTATGGTTATTGGGACACAGTTATCAAAGCGGCCCACCCTTCCGTTGTCGCACGTTATAAAAAAAAAAAACTGATGAAAACGTTGCTGACTTCATTATAAACTGTAGTCAACAATTCC
Organism: Panulirus laevicauda; assembly: GCA_032273605.1. Classification (NCBI taxonomy): domain Eukaryota; kingdom Metazoa; phylum Arthropoda; class Malacostraca; order Decapoda; family Palinuridae; genus Panulirus; species Panulirus laevicauda. The sequence goes on along the minus strand of JAUTXX010536617.1, from coordinate 318 downwards.
GGTTTAAGTTGGACATGAAAGCTGGGTTTATTGTTATATAATGTCGTGCACAAATGTGTGTTTCGTTGCGATTGGTCGACACTACGTCACTTGCATTCCTATTGGTGGACAACCTAGCCTTCTTAGCGTTGATTGGTCGACTGACTCTACGTCTTTCGCTGCTCTGAATGGTCAATTCCAAACCATCTTTTGATGCATTGGTCGACGCTGTGTGATCCTTGCTGGTACAGATCGTCTTTATCTTCGATTAATCTATACCATTACTGTGCCAGTAATGGTACCCCGAGCACACACACCTGACCTGTGCCAGTAATGGTA
>JAUTXX010536606.1:0-10803 GCA_032273605.1 Panulirus laevicauda | reverse complement strand
TAAGGGGAAAAAACGGGGAAAGCGAAGAAGAGTCGTATTTAGCTCCCGCCTAGTCAAAATTCACGATTTTCAAGAAAACTATGCAGTGAAAAATCAAGTAGAATTCACGGTTAAATATACATGGTAACACAGAAGGCGAGTAAATATGGTAATGGAAAACAGATAAGTAAAAAAAAAGGTTTCAAAATATTTGGACCGAATCTTTTGAATTTTAATGAAAAAACAGTAAATAAAAAAATCCATTCTAGAAGTTTCTTCGAAACTCAATATTTTCACCAAAAAATATTCAGTTTGCGATTTTAAATAGGCAACACAGGAACTTTAGTACCGAACAGGGTAAAGGCCATACACAGTTAATATATGATATCCTTAAGTAGTACAAATGCTGCTAGTTTTGGGGTAACTCATGAGATGGTCAAAACATCGACTATTCATGAATCAGACCAACTGCACAGTGACGGCTATTTTAATTTTCAAATATATGCACATAGGTCTGAAGAACAAAAATGAATCTGTACAGAGAATGAAAGACATGCAGTTGTCTGTCAAGGAAGCAAGCATGAGAGCTGTAAAATATGTCCACAGATATCATTGGTCAACATTATTAAGGAAATCGACTCAACCTTGTACTTCTATACTTTATCCCATGATCCATGAAAGGTTGCCTTTCTCAGCAACCAAGAGGAGCTGATCAAGTTGCAACCCCTCATAAGTTAAACAAGTGTCACATGTGAAGGTGCATGAGTACGAGAACACAAACAATTTGTTTCTTCGTTGCAATAAGAGCTAGATCGTGATGTGCTATCCCTTTCATCAACAAATACTCAATGGATTGGATTGGATTATAGAATTTAGGCTTAAAAGCCAAGCACTGGAGCTTCAAAGGCTAATCAGTGCTATAGTTACTCTACACACAACTATTTCCATCAAACGTCACAAATGTGGTGACCTTAGCACAGAAGACTGTCCAAAAAACTAAAAGATGCAAGCTTCTTGAAAATGTCAACCGTCAGTTGTCAAACATTCTCCCATGCAAAACACGATGACTTTCCAGAAGATGACTGCCTCAAGGTTTAGCGGTCTGCTTTGAAGGCGTGAAGTCAGTTATGGTGATACAAGCTTACAAATCTTCAGTGGCTACAAACATTTCACCTCATAATGGACATCACAATTAAATATCCTTAACATGAAACAGCATCTTTTGGGCAAAGGCTAACACAGTTTGCCTGAGACTATGAAGCATGTTTGCTTAATCATCTTCCATTACTGAAACAATACTACAAACCTGATACTGATAACCTACTTTTCTAAATGCAGGGAACCTTTAGGGGATGTTTTTAGGAATCTAGATGGGGAAAGGGGTCTTTGCAATGTGTGTTGAAACCATCTTTAAGCAGACACTTCATCAATCACCTTATCAGCATTTATAGGAGTGAACTGAGCAGAAAGGAACTTGACTTGGTTGATTTACATAAAATATATGGAGTTCTTAAACTTTAAAGGTCTGCAAGCAGAAATTTTAAGTTGAAAAATAAATTATCCCATTGCTTTAAAAAAAGATGAAAAGAAGTACTTAATATTAAAAAGGAAATCGTATTAAGTATGGAATTCATTACTGCACATCGAAAATACATACAGAGTTATCTATTTGGCATTCTTTCCAACTTATTCACTTACCTGCCAAAACAAGTGTTCTAAGTATTTTGAAGAACTTCCAAAAATATAAACTGAAAAACCAACAAAATCATGCAAGTCTTCCTACAGTCCTGGTTGAAATTAAAAATGACAGCCTACTCCTCAAACAATAAATGACTCTCCATAGAAAATTGAGAGCAAAAAATCTTATAAATTCTATCGGAGCTGAATTTTTCCTTATTACTTTAGTTCAAGCAATGATAACTTCATGGGCAGTTCCAGTAATATGAACTGATACCAGCAATATAAAGGATGATGGTTGTTTTACCATTAGTATGTCTGAGACAAAAAAAAAATAAAGGCCTTTTCATCACTAAGTTCATATCAACAGTTTATGTTATGAAGACAATAGTACAAATAAACTTTCACGGAACAGTTGGTACACACTGGTGCAAATACTAGTGGGTGGCAGTCAACCACAGAGTGGTACTATCCCCTGGATTTTGAAAGGGTTGGTGGTTGCAGCTGTGGGAGCCAGCACTGAGGCTTCTGTGAAAAACCCCATCCAAGTACAACATGCTTTTCTTCCCTTGTCTCATACCGACACCTCAACAAAGCTGACTGGAATAACTTACAAAAAATTCTTTCGTGACTCTCCTTGGGTGAATTAATGTTCCTTATGTGGGGATGCTTCAGTCTCAACCAAATGCACTGCAGAAGTTATTGTTGAGGGAATGGAAGCCTTTATCCTCCAAGACAGTCTCTTCTTCCAATTCACTGTCCAACAGTTCCTCTTTCAAAGCCATTCTGAAAAGGATCCAGGCATATCAGGCTTTGAAGATCTTTCCTTCCTCTGACTTCTATTCAGTATTTAACACTCCCGGTAAAAACTGAAGTTACCTGGGAGACAAACTGTTCCCAAATTCAAAGGAAGTGCAATAACCTTTCCTCTTTGTCCACTGATGGATCTTTCTAGTCTTAAGCCAAGGGAATAGTTTACATCTTCCTTTACTCTATCTTTCCTTAACTTTTCTGTTCCAACCGTACTATGGCTGTCTCTCCCATATACAAAGCCACTAACTCTTTGACTCTCGTTGCTCCTCTAACTCCACCTTGAATTACTATAACATTCCCTCATCCCCTGATGCTCCTCTTACTAATCCTACCTGTACTCTCTTTAGGAACTGTACGAAAAGAACTTCTCTCTCAGGACACAAGCCATGCTTATGGTCCTGAAGGCATTCACTGTTCACTGAAAGAGTGTGCATCTGAAATTGCACCTGTGCTTGCTCATGTGTACTATTTCTGTTTATAAACCAGAACTTTTCCTTCATCTTGGAAGGATGTGCTGGAACATCCTATCTGTAAGAAGGGTGATCGTCCTGTGGCTTTGACTTCTAACATTTACAAAGTCTTTGAATCCCTTCTCAACTCCCAAACCCTTTGATATCTTGAAGCTTACAGCCCTTTGATATCTTGAATCTCACAGTCATATTTTAATCACCAGGATGGCCTCTTCAAGGTGAAATCCACTGGAGATATTCTTAACTATCTTACTACAGTCTGGTCATCATCCCTAAAAGATTTGGGGGAACCCTATACAGTTGCCCTTAAAACAACCAAAGCTTTTGACAGACTGTTGTATCGGGGTGTCATCTCTATGCTCCCCTCTTTTGGATCCCTTTCTTCACATTGCTCCTTCATATCTACCTTCCTCCCTGGCCACTCTATATCAGTGACTATTGATGGAGCAGCCTTTCCCCTTTCTTCCATCAACAGTGGTGTCCCTAATGGTTCTGTCCTGTCGCCTACATTTTTTCTATTTATCAATGATCTAATTTCTTCTACATATAACCAAATGCACTCATATGCTGCTGCCTCAGCACTACATTCCTCCACATCCTTGAATTCTGCTCCTTCTCTCACTGTATCTGCCTCTAGTCTTTAACACGTTTGTCAATAAACTCCAACCTTGGACAGGATATCTCAGAGAAATAGATGAAATCTGGTTAAGTTTAATGCATCCAAGACCGATTTTCTGCCCATCTCTCTATCGAAAATTCTGCACAACTTTCCTTCAACAGTTCGGTTATTCCACCTCATCACTCAATGAACAAAGTTGGTATTACTGTAACATCCACACAGTCTTGGAAACCCTACATTACGGAAATTGCTAAGTCTGCCTCTATGAAGCTGGTAGTCCTGTGTACATACATGTCGAACTTTCTCTTCTGAATAGTTTGCTCCATTCATACTCAATCGATTCATCTTTGTATAGAGTACTGCTCTCACGTCTGGGGTGGTTCTAGCTCTGCATCCTCACTTGAAAGAGTTGACATGAAAGTGGTCTGTCTTATCAACTCTCCCAGGCTAACTTCAAAACTTAACTAACTTGCTCTATGCTGCAATGTTGGTTCATTTTCTTTCTTCTATAGCTATTACTTTGGGTTTTAATCCAGAGAGCTGGCTGCTTATGTGCCTCCACCATTTAGCAGATCATGCAATACTCAAGATGCTATGTCACATGATTACTGTGTGGCCCCTGGAAAATCAAGGGTGGGCCTCTTTGATAACTGTTTCTTTTCCCTCATTGATAACTGTTTCTTTTCTTCCATCTTGAAGCTTTGCAACTCTCTACCCTCTTCTGTCTTTCCCAGTAACTAAGACTTGGCATTCTTTTAAAAAGCAAGTGTTCACTTCCTCCAAAATTTACAGATACTCTCCCTTGTCTCTTCTTTTTCTCCAACATTAACCTCCATATATTTCAATTAAGGACCGGTCTGATGTGGACTTTTGTCTGTGACAGTAACCTCAAACTTAAAAACACTAATGGCTTATGAGCATTCAACCCTCACACACTCTTTTTCTCATACACAACATTTGACAACATGGAACAGAAACACATATTCATGTCTTTCCCTACTTTTTTACTTTGCAACTTGAAACTCATGGCAGTGCAAATAAAAAACAAAACTCTTTGGCGCCAATTCAGAGCTGCATCAACAGCCAAGAGGGTTTGGACAGACCCCAGATCGCCATCATGCATCTGGAATCCAACCTATTTCCATGGCAACAACTCCTAGTCTTAGTTGTTCTTCTACCCATTTCTGCAACATTTGCAATCTTCAATTTAACCTTTCATCTGTTGAACACCATCTAATTACTTCCTCCACTGATTTCTTACTTCTCTCTGAAATCCATTTGTCCAAAGTTACTTCTCCTATGAGATGCGAGATCTCCAGTTACAATCTCTTATCACTGTTTCTGCTCCACGGGTGGAGTTTATGCTTACTGTAATACAAAAACTCTTATCATTCGCCTCATGGATCTCGAGTCTTCTAATTTTGATGCCATTTGGCTAAAAATATCTCTACCTTCCATTAAGTTACTTTTCTTTCAATTATTTCCCCTAATTCCTCCAACTATGTACAACTCTTTGACTTCTTGCCATGAAGCTCAGCTTTTCTCATTCCCACACTGAAGTTCTCTATGAAGGGGATTTCAATGTACAACACAAGGACAGGTTAGATTATAAACACAACGGTTCTAGTAGAGCTAGAGAACTTTTTCTCCCTCCTTAATGATCTGGAACAATTAATCAAACCCTCTGCTAGAGCTCCCGACCAACATGATCATTCTTCTAACACACTTGACTTTTTTCACCTCTATATATACACCACTTTTGCCCCCTTAAGGTCCTTTGACCACATTCTTATACCTATTACTTTTAACTGGGCACGTCCATCCTCTTCTCCCACTCGAAATGCCAACTTTGACGCTTTAGGAGAGCTTAATGGCTAAACCTGCACAGCTTCTACATTGACTTTCCCTGAGATGAGTACTGCTTCTCTGGTCAGGATGCCTCGTTGTGGTGAACAACTAGCATAGCAGTAATCTTGGTTGGGATACAGGCCTACATCATATCTTCTTCTAAATGGTTTTATCCTTAGTCGTGTTATGATCACTCCTACTTGAATGCCTGTCGCATCAGGGATGTTGCACACCAGACCATGAAACTCTTCCCTTCCCCAGAAACCCAATCTGATTTCATTTCAGCTTAGAATCATTGTAAAGTTATTTTTCAAAGAGTCAAGTGCACCTTCATAAAAAAAAGTAAGATGAACTGACTTCCTCTTACTGACAAATCTGTTTGGTCCTTAAAAGAAAAGCATCAACTTATATATATGAAGAAATCCTTCTCTTTTCTTATGTGATCAGCCCATTGCTAACTCTCCTTTGTTTTAGTCCAACTTAACTTTCAATGATTCAGATTCTGATCGTGGAGCCCATCTCCTTCCTCAACCTATGCTGTCTCCTATATTCTCCTCATGCAAGGTCTTACAGATGCCCTAACAGATCCAGTTGGATAAGGTGTATGGCTCCGATTGCACATCTCGTGTTCTAAGGAAATGTGCCTCTGAGCTAACACAAATTCTTGCTCACGTATATTTGTCTCAGTCTAAAAACCCAGTCTCTTCCTTCTGCTTGGAAGCATACCTTGGTATAGACCATTCCTAAGAAAGGAGACCACTCTAACCCCCTATCTATTGCCCCATTGGTCTCACCTCTGCTAATTCGTAAATCTTTGAAACCTTCCTAAACTCTCACTTTCGAGAACACTTTGAATCCCATTCCCTTCTTTCTGATCACTAGTATGGATTTTGCTGTGCTCAGTGTACTGGTGATCTCTTTATATGACTTACCTCTGGTCACCTCCCTCAGAAATTTTGGTGAAAATTTTGAAATTTTATCGCCCTTGACATCTCCAAAGCACTTGACAGGGTGTGGCATAAGTCTTTGCTTTCTAACCTCCTTTGCTTTGGTTTCAATGCTTCTCTCTGTTCTCAAATGCATAGTTTCCTTTCAGGCTGTTCAATCACCGTAGTCATCGATACAACTTCCCCCTCCTATCCTATCAACAGTTGTGTACCTCAGGGTTCTGTTCTATCATCTACTCTCTTCTTCTCTCAATAAATGATCTCTTCCACTTCTAATCCTCTCATGCTGCTGATTCCACTTTACGTATACCAACTCACTCTTCCTCCCCTCTTTCCTCAAATATTCTTTCTCTTTCTGGTACTAATCATATTCCCTCTCTTAACTGACTTGTTTAATATTTTGGATTAGGGTAGCAATATCTTAATAGCACTAAAATGCAATTTCTCCTTATTTCTTTTCCTAAGAGTCATATGTTTCCCCCTGACCAATTTTAAAACTCCACAATTCATCCTTGTCTTAATATAACACACTGGGCATAACAATTTCCTCCATTATATCTCACAAACCTTATGTAATGTAATGAACATCAAAATGTCTGCATCCTAAAAGGTCTTGTGAATTTTTTTTAAGAAGCTCTTTCAAATTTACAGGGGTTCTATTCACCCAAGTAAGGAATACTGCTAACATATCTTGGGGCACTCCCCCTCGAACTCTCTATTAACTAGAGTGGAATTAAAATCCTTCTATATCATCAATATTCCTGACATCACCTCTTTCAACCTTCCTTTTCCATACCTCCGCAATGTTTTTACTGTCTCTCCACTCTATAGGTATTGTGGCCAATGTCTTGTGAATTATTACATGCGTCTCCACCCCAAGGTTTGGGCCTGTTTGGCCGCTGCTCCCTGAAACTTGTTTGTAGAGACTGACCCCACAGGGATTGGCTTTTATGATACCTTATTCTTTCCACAAAAAGCTAAACTATGGAATTCTCTTGCTGCTGTCTTTCTCTCTTAATACAATCTTTCTTCCTTTAAAAGTCAAGTCTATAAACACTTGTGGAGCCCTGATTAATTTCTACTGTCTCTAACACTTTTCTTTCACCCGAGATGGACTTGATAGGAGCATATTTGTCTGTGCCATAATAATCAGTTAAAAAAATAGTAGTACCAGTTAAGTCGGAGAAAACTGTCAAAACTTTTTGTGAGCTATAAGGGTTGTATAGTATGACAATATCTTATAAATGACATTTCATATTAGCATGTACTTTGGAGACAGCAAGTATGGTGCTGATCTGAAAGAAAAAAATGGCTCCTGTTCTTTGGGATGCTAAACCCTAACCAAGATCAAAATCCCCCCCAAAAAAAATCATTTTCTGCTTTAATTCAAACACCTTAAGATTCTTATTTCCAAATAGTTAAAATCAACTGTCACATTAATTTGACCAATGCCTAAGCAGAACAGATCTTCCAGTGGTCACCTGTTCTGTGTGGAACATAACTATCACAGCTTTTATAGACATGCCAACGGTATTCATATGGTAACAAAAAGTTACCAGTGGCTGTGAAACACTTAACCATAAAAAGGTAAACAACCTGTCATAATCTGCTGGCAACAGTGACCACATCTTAAGCTCCATTACTCATTCTACAGTTTATTCACAGCTCATGTGAAAAATCTACTATATTAGAGCAGGAGTGGATCAATAAATTATATAACACTAAACGGAAAAGCATACTACATACTTTGTGAAGGCATGCAATACTTACAGAAATCATAATCACAATATGGGAAGTTCAGAAAATTTGTGTATAAGTGTCCCTGCATGCCTCCTTGACCACCACCTGGATCCATTTTTGACACATGCAGACTGCTCACAAGAGTAGTACTTAAAATAATACTTACATAGAAAAAGAGGACAAATATATTACCAGTACTACATGCCTGGGTATCAGGACGGTTAGTGACATCTGCTTAGTGGGCCATCAGTTCAGTGATTGTCAAGTTGCATTACTCTGACCCAGGTATATGTCTTTTCTTTCTGCCTCACTAACACGTGGACTACTGGCATGCTATCCACAAACAAACATTCTCTCCTAGTCATATGTAACACCTGACAACACTTAACTCACACAGCTTATTCTTCATAACTCTAGATTTTCCTGTGGTGAGCACTATGCACTAGCCCTGCCTTTTGGCAAAATGGTAGGAGCAGTAGATAAAAGTAGTTGGTAGGAATATTTAAGCAGAATCATTACGTAGAAATGTTAAGTAAATTAGTTGGTAGGAGCATTAGATAGAGGTGGTAAGTAGGAAAATTAGGCAGGAGTCTTGGCAAACACTGCACTACAGTTGCCCTCTGCTAGTGGCCTGTTAAGGGCGAGGCACTAAAGGCTAAGAAGCAGCATTGGAGTTCACTAGTTATGAAGACTCTATTACCTTTAGGGAAGTTCCTACTGGAACAGGCATTACAGCTGCCCTCTACCAGTGGCCTGTTAAAGGTGAGACACGAAAGGATAAGATGTTGCACTGGAATTCACTAGTTATGGAGACTATTGCCTTTGAGGAAGTTCTATTGGAAAAGGGATCAAAGATAGACAAAGATAGACAGGTAATAGCAGGAAAGATATTATAGCAAATTCTGCTCTCAGAGAAAGAAGAGCCAGCCCAGATAATATTTGAGCCGTACTCTATATTGGTGCAAATAAAATGCCAGTATACAAGGCAAGTCCCTAAGAAAAATAGCTGTGGCTCAAAGAAAATGATGTTCATTGTGTGAGGTTCCCAAAATGCAGAATGATATGATTACATACAGCACAGCGTGATTAAGATCATTTACGAAGAGAAGAAAAATGTTAGGCCATAACAAAGAACCTGTTGACAAGATAACTGGGAGATTTCACTCCATCACCAACACAATGGGAATTACTGAAATGAAAATTAAACATCTGAGAAGTGAAAGAAACAGAAAAACCATAGAAAAGTGTTTAGAGAGCAAAAAAAGACTTGTGCCACACCATTAAATGCCTCAAGAAATATTGAGGACCCAGACACTGGATTCATCAAAATCCCTAGGACAGTGGGAGCAGAGGTGGGTCACACAGATCACCAGTAAACCTTGTACCATAAAAGCTATATTGGTGATCCAAAAGAGGGGAATGAGATTCTAAGTGTTTTAGGGAGAGAGCTAAGCAAATTCTGAAAACTCTGGAGAAACCATAATCTATATATGAATATCATCAGTAGTAAAGACATTAAGAGTATCACTGATTTTGGAATACATAATACAGTACAGGTATCAACACACAATCCCTAATTCTTCTCTCATCAGAACCACAGCTTGATACCAAAATTCAAGAAATGAAAATGAAGGGTAAATATATTTCATTTCTACAAAGGTAACAAAAGACAATGGTGTCAGTAAAACAACCACATATCTCAACAGGGAGCTTTTAAAGTATTTCTCAAATGGTAGTTCTGTTTAACAACTAATTCCAATTCTTTACTATGAATCAACAAAACTTATCAAAAATGTAAATCCAGAACTAGTTATACATTAAAGAATGTTTCAAAATTATAATTGTGGTGATATCTAAAAACTGCATCACCTACAAGGAAAACAATACGACAAAACAAATGTATGGCAATACTTAAAAACTGCATCATCTTCATGAAAAAAATGTGAAAACAAATGTATGGTAATATTTAACACTGCATCTTCTATGCACACACAAACAAGGCCAAAACAAAGTAATGGTTGCACAGTAATATATATCATATCAAACCACTCAGTGATATTTAAACCCTGTATCTTCTACATGAAAAAAAAAAATAAGCCAAAACAAAGTAATGGTTGCACTGTAATGTGTATATTAAGCCACTCAGTTGCAAACCTACTTCACATGAAGAGGTAAACTCTAGCTTTCCTCACTCATGTAGCTGGATGTGCAAATCAACCAAACAAATATGCATGAAATAATTAAAAGGACTTACACCTCACCTAGCTTTGCCACAACCTTAAAACAATTTTGAAAATAAACATGTATAGCATGGAGAGACTCTCACTGGTCATTAAGTATAACAAACTGCAATATGAATATTTCATGACATCTTTTCACAGCAAAACTACCATAATTACAAGGAAAACACACTGAAAAGTATATTCTTTAGATTCTCTGCTAGCTAGCAAGGAAGATCTGATCAAATGATTATATGTAGCTATATTTATATATAACTGCAGAAGCTGGTGACCGAGTTTAATAAAGTGTGTGAAAGAAGAAAGTTGTGAGTAAATGTGAATAAGAGCAAGGTCATTAGGTACAGTAGGGTTGAGGGAAAAGTCAATTGGGAGGTACGTTTGAATGGAGAAAAACTGGAGGAAGTGAAGTGTTTTACATATCTAGGAGTGGATTTAACAGTGGAGGGAACCATGGAAGCGGGAGTGGGTCA
>JAUTXX010536595.1:0-10803 GCA_032273605.1 Panulirus laevicauda | reverse complement strand
CTTCCCAAGCTCACTTACTCTCACCACTCTCTTCACCCCAACATTCTTCTTTTCTGAAAACCTCTACAAATCTTCACTTTCAACAGAATGTTGTATTTCAACAGAAATACAACATTCTGAGATGGTTTGAGCATGCAGAAAAAATGCAACAGTGTATGATAATATGATAAAAGGACTTGTTATGAGAGGAAGACCACAAGTAACATCGGGAAATAGAATGGAAGAGTACAGGAGGAAAAGAAACGGTGGGAGAACATGAATGATGAATGTGAGGGAGGCATGTAAAAACAGAGATAAATGGACTCTTCTGCCATGGCCACCACCTTGATGGAAGCTCCTGGAGGGAACAGGTATCAAAGACATCGAGAGATAGATAGAATTCAACAGAAGAGTAACTACAACAATGCAAGCAGGTTAGATGCATTTTCTGAGAAGTGAAAGAAAATTCTGAAGAGTGAACATACTGAGAAACATGGAAAAGATAGGGAGATACTGTACCTGGATGGGACTGACAAAGAAAAAAAGGAAGGAGAAAGAAGTTAAGGGCATGTAAAGAATGATCACTATTTGTATATGAGGGATTTGGGAGCATAAAAAAAAAAAAAAACACGGTGAAGAGCAGCAACGCAAGGATGTGTGTGTATGTGTGTGTAAGAAGGATTCATGAACGTGAAGATGTTATGTGTAAGGGTTCTGCATTGACTATCTTGACATGTAGTGGGGCAGGCCTGAAGATATAGACAGAAAGGTATATTAAAAGAAACAGTGTTGCTAAAGGACCGGAGAAGAACTAAAAATCTAAATTACATTAGAAAAAATTTCATATATCTCCCACAGTAATGGTAAAATCATAATGAGTGTATGAATACAATGGGACTACTTGTATGCATAATGCAGTTACATATGAATATTCTTCCCAACATGAAAATGTGATATGGCAACTTATACTTTTCAAGCAGTCAATGGCCTACCTCTTTGCCGATGAGTTTACCATCCTTATAAGCCATTAAACCATTCTCAGCAAAAACATAATCAAATTTCATCAGTGCTGAAATAGAAAAAGTAACACAGTATTAGATCATTATGTGTCAACTCTTAAGATTCATGAAAATGTAGAATTTTTCATACAAATTTGCCATTTCCCAAATTAGCGAGGTAGCGTCTAGAACAGATGACTGAGCCTTAGAGAGAAAATGTAGATTATTTTATTATTATTATACTTAGTCGCTGTCTCCCACATTAGCGACGTTGCGCAAGGAAACAGACGAAAGAATGGCCCAACCTACCCACATACACATGTATATACATAAATGCCCACACACGCACATATACATACCTATATATTTCAACGTATACATATGTATACACACACAGACATATACATATATACACATGTACATATCCATACTTGCTGCCTTTATCCATTCCCGTCGCCATCCCGTCACACATGAAATGGCAAGCCCTCTCCCCTGTGTGTGAGGTAGCGTTAGGAAAAGACAACAAAGGCCACATTCATTCACACTCAGTCTCTAGCTGTCATGTGTAATGCACCAAAACCACAGCTCCCTTTCCACATCCACGTCCCACAAAACTTTCCATGGTTTACCTCAGACACTTCACATGCTCTGGTTCAGTCCATTGTCGGCATATTGACCCCAGTATACCATATCATTCCATATCGCTCTGTTCTGTGCACACCTTTCACCCCTATAGCATGTTCAGGCTGCGATCACTCAAGATCTTTTTCACTCTCATCTTTCCATCTTCAATTTGTTCTTCTTGTGCCCTTCACTTCTGATGGATATATCCTCTTTTTTCAACCTTTCCTCATTCATTCTCTCCATACGTCTAAACCAGTTCAATATGCCCTTTTCTGCTCTCTCAACCACGACCTTTATTGCCACACATCTCACTCGTTCAGACCCCCTCACACCACATGTTGTCCTCAAACATTTGATTTCCAACACCTCCAACCTCTGCACACCCCTATCTACAGCCCATGGCTCGTAACCATACAATATTGTTGGGACTATTATTTCTTCAGATATACCCGTTTTTGCCATACCCGATAATATTCTCTTTTCTCATCAGGTGGCTGATGAGGTAAAAGCTGTTTTGTTGGCAGACATGGCGCACATTTCTGGTCTTGTGGCAGCCGATGTAATCCCTTCACCATTTGATCATTGCCATGTTGTTACAACCACCACACACAAGACCCTGAGGGGAGCAAGGTAAATCTTTGTGTATGATAGTAGTTCATATTTACAAGCATTTGTGGTTGAAAAACTTAAGAATGGTACCAAAAAAATTTTTTGAAGCGTGAATCCTGTTTATATCTCTTTTGAATGTTACTCCTTTAGATTTCCTTCAGAACAAGAAGGCATTTTTCTTCTGAGTAAGTGATGATTTAGACCTATTCCAAGGTAAAGGAATAGATCAGAAGATGAAATGATACTTAGAAGAAATATTGGGAAATCAGAACAGAGAATATGGATGGTATTATAAAGAAGGAACGCAGGGGAAAGCAGTAAGGAAAACACAGGAGACAACAGAAAGGAAAATGAAAGGAGATAGGATTAAGAAAGATAAGAACATAGGATAGCTGTATCCTGTATCATGCTATCTTAGGTATTTTAGATTTGTAGTTAGTGTTTTTGTGAATTCATTCAGGGTATTTCACTGAATTTTTGCATACCAGTCTCTTTTGACCAAAGGTAGCTTTTTTAATTACTTGTTTTTAGAGTAGGAGGCCCAATGTCTCAAACTTTCTGCCCTGTTAAGTAGCTTTCTTTATACTGCTTGTAAAAACTGTTACTATTTAGTTTTTCCAGCCTTCCACCACCATAACACTAAAACAGTACATTTGTACTCAAAAGCCTTTGATTAAACCAGATTCTTGTATGATCTCTTGTTACCGTCTTTGTATCCCATGAAGAACTATTCACTGCCAGTTTTGAACAACTGATTTTTAAGCTTGTAATCAGGGCACGCTGATCTCTTTCATATGCTAGGGAAATCTATAGCCCTCATTGTCTTGAGTCTTTCACTTAGATCTTTGTTCTATATTTGTAGTGACAAGACTTGAGAGAATTATCCAATTCTGGTATAGTATTTCTCTTGAATAGTTTACCAAACATTTTCTGATCCATGTATTTAAATGCACATTAATATTCAGCATCAGGCAGCTTGCTTCCTTGATGATTTTTCTGGTTTGGAGCTCTGGCAGCAGGTTAGACTTAATATCAACCCTTAGGTCTTTTTCACACTTAGAATCTTGAAGCTTATGTCCCATTTGGTTTCTCTGCTTCATATTGATGCTATCTTAGCACTAATCATGAGCTATAAGTTGATGAAACACAGATTCATGTGATCTGGTGGTGATCAGAACCAGTCTGCATCCCCGAGTCTTCACTTAGTGGATAATATAGCTAACATGTACATCACTCTATATTTGTTGATATACTTTCCTCAAATAAGGTTGAATGTAAGGATTAATTTATTGAAGTTATGAAGTATACACAAAAAATGCAGGTGTATGGGTTTAGCACACAGTTCCAGGTAAGTACTCAAGCATTGTGTGTATAGTCTGTGCAAACAGTTGTGCAAGAAATGCACAAAAATACCAAATAATGGGGTTTTTCTACATGATTTATAGATAAAAGATGAAACCAGGGGAAGATGAAATGTAGTATGCTGCTTGGGGTGATTGGGAAGGGAATTATGCAGTTTTGTGGTGCAGACTCAAAGGTAATTTGTGCATAATTTGAATTAATATCTATCTATATCTCTGATGCCCATTCCCTTTGGGAACTCCCTCATGGGGGTGGCCAACTCTAGTAGTGCAGTGTTTCCGGAGGCTCATACCTAATGTTCCTCCCAACTACTTGTACCTAATGTGCCTACCAAACAGAATCTTGCAGATGAAGTCTCCCTAGGAAGGTACTTAATTGTTCATCTTTTCTGTTTTTGAAGGAGTTCATCCTGACACCTCTCATGTAGTTGGTCCAAGCCTGGATTGAATGTGACTGATCATTGTATAGGGAAAATATTATTGTTCCTGTGTAATTTTTTTTTTAGGAAGATTATACAGTTATTATTAAATGAGTGTGTATGGGGATGAGGAGAAATGATACTGTACAAGTATCTCCTTTTTTTTCATTGAAGGCAACAAAGAGGAGTGGGAGTAGGGGCTGGAAATCCTCTCTTCCCTTATTGGTAATTTCCATAAGTAGAGGAGGGGGCTGAGAGGATTGTTCCTTGAAGGCTGACACCTGTTCTGACACAATCTCACTAAGATGGGAAACAATGAACATGTAAAAAGATGAAAGTTTATGTGAGAACATGGGAAGGCCTTGGTTTGAGCCATCTTATAGAAATAGAGCCTGTTCTAAGATAATTTCTCCATCTTATGTTTCTGTAATTGGTAGCATCTGATTTTTAGGAATTTTGATGCCCATTTTCTGGTGGTGGTAGTGATTGGAGGGGGGGTTAATGACCCATCTCATACTCAAATTCACAGGGTGTGAAAAAGTTGTTAGTTCATCTGATTTTCAGGGCTTTTGATGCACATCTTCTGGTGGATAGGGGAGGTGATGACCAACCTCATACCCACCTTCACTGGGTGTGAAGTGGTTGGAAGTTATGGGTTGTCAGTTTATCATGTGTTGGCTTGTGTTGCAATATTGCTTACAATTTGTGGATAAATGTTTCATGGAAGCTCTTTCTGTTGTAGGTCTGGTATGATATTCTTCCGTCGTGGAGTACAGTCAGTGGACAAGAAGACAGGAAAGCCAAAAATGTATGACCTGGAACAACGTATCAACTCTGCTCTTTTCCCTGGTCTACAGGGTGGACCCCACAACCATGCCATTGCCTCTGTGGCTGTAGCTCTGAAACAGGTCTGAACCATTGGCTGTAACTTTGAGACAGATCAGAACTAGTGGAGACAGGTGAGAGGTTGTGGTTTTAACTCGACAGTTCAGAACCTGTGGCCGTAGATCTGAGATAGATCAGAATCAGTGGCTGTAGCTCTAAGATGTGTCAGGATTAATTACTGTAGCTGTAAGACAGGTAAGAACCAGTAATGGTAGCTTTTGAGACAGGTCAGAACTAGTGTTCATACACCAGAGAGCAGCCCAAACCATTGGGAGTAACTCTGAAGGATCTCAACCAGTGGCTATATCTGTGAGAAAGGAGAACCAACAGGTATAGCTATGAAACATTATAGCCAGAGATTTCAGCAATGAGAAATGAAATGCAAGAATGAGTAGTTTTAACTCTTAAAACAGTTTACAAGTGGTTATCGATCTGAAACAGGGCAGAAGCAGAGGGTGTACTTCTAAGATACCATAGATGAGAATATCTGATTGTATCTATCTAAGACGAGTTGGAACTAATGATTATAGCTTAAAGGCAGGTGAGAAACAAGGAATGTACTGTGTCTGCTAAAAAAACCTTGCCCAACCCATCACCCCAGCACTCCTGGCCTTCCTGACAACAACATTCCACAACCAAAGCCTGTCCTTGGGGTAATGATCTGAGGTTGCTTTAATATTTCTTGTCTTAGGAAGTTATCCGTAGATCTTGAAGACTTTCATGAGCAAATAGAAATGGGTTTTGGTTGTGGGATGACGTTGTCTGGGAGGACATGAGCAGCGGCAAGCAGCTGCCTGATTGTATATTCTAGAAATCTCAAGTGTATCCACATTTTCATGCTTCCAGGTGAGAATTCAGACTTTTTCCTCCTAAGAAGGTAAAAACCACCCATCTTGAAGCACATTTGGAAGAAATATAGGACTCAGATGTGAAATTCCCAAAATGAAGGGGCAGCCAGGAGGATTAAAGATAAAACTTCCTTTCCTAAAAATAGCCAAAGGCACACTGAGGCAGGTTGCTGGTGCTCACACCATTAGAAACACTAGTATCAGCAACCAGTTGTACAATTATTTTACACAGAGCATCACATACTTGTACCTGCAATAAACTCTAGCCGTGTATTGGCTTTGAAAATATAGTGGGGGTGGACAAGGTTTTTTGTAGACATTGTCATTATGATAAGTCAGAACTGTAGGCTGTAACCTCTAAGACCAGTCATAACTAGAGGTTGCAACCTTGAGAAAAGTCAGAACTAGTGGCTTCATCTCTGTGGCAGCTTTGAATCAGTAGCTGCTTCCCAGCAACAATTCAAAACTTGTGGATGAAACCCTGAGTGAGTTACCAAACTTTGGCTGCAGCCATGTGACTGACCAAAACTAGTGACTGCAGCCCTAAATTAGACTGAAATCAGTGGTTAAAACAAGAGACTAGGAAAATCCAAGTACTGTAGCTTTAACATGTAAAGATCAGTAGCTTTAAGACTGGTCACAACTAATGGTTGTGTCTTTCAAACATGCAAAAGTCCTAATTCACTGTAGTTTCATAGATGTCAGTAAGTCTTACAGAATTCATTATTGGAAGCCTTTAATTAATGTAATCATAAATATATTATAAATATAATTGAACAGATGTAGGTAAAGGCCAGATGTAAGGCCATCTTAAGCTATCATCAAGGGAAAGAGAAGCCACTGTAAATGTTGGTCTTCAAGCCAACCTGGCAGACCTGAATATCATTGACCTACCTCATCTACCCTCTGAAGATGCAACAGAGGATGTGGGCTTTAATGAAAGTTTACAAGCTTGATAAAAGATTCAGGCTTTTCTATGGAAGAAATATTCTGAATAAGGGGAGACAATGTTAAAGGAAGTCACATTTCAGATACTAGATACTCCATAAGATCTTCATAATGTGAAGCAGGTGTCACAGTATTGTTAAGGCAGGCATTACTTTATTACAGGCCACTACACCAGAATTCAGAAAATATCAAGAGCAGGTGATGAGCAACTGTCGAACAATGGCTGACGAGTTACTTAAGCGTGGGTACAGCCTGGTCTCAGGTATGTTCCTTGCCATCGTAGCATGAAAATTAAAGAAGAGTTCTTGATTTTGTCGTAAGTAGAATAATAATATGGAGTAGAGAACTAATGTTCCCCAAATTTTTATGTCATGTGGTAATTGCTTGACATATCAAATGAAATGGGGTATTATTTTCTAGAAGAGAGTATATCAGTAAAGCAATAATATTTACATTACCAATTTCACTAACAAAGGCTCTGTTTTTTCATTGTTGTTTCCTGATTTGATTGCTTATGAAAAACCAGTGCAAAGGAGGCCCCTAAATAAAAACATTAATGACCCAGCTAGGCCAATGGACTGCCAAGCATATTGTGACCACTCACTTTCCTGTAGGCTAAGGAAAGGCTGTGAATATTCTTACATTTAATATCTAGTCTACTAACAGTATCAGAAATAATATAGCATGCATCCTACCACAACTGCTAATAATAACTAAAACACTCTCATTCACAAGTGCAAGGGAAACCTTATTAATGCCCTTAACCTACTGACATGTTAAAATAAACAACACACTGTAATTCCTGCTGCACAGCATGTTACTGATTAGCGGCTCTGCTTAGTCACTAATGGCAAAAGTTCACTTAAGACAGCATCAACTGGTTATGCATGTCCTTCTGGTCAGTTTGGTATGTGCATGCACAGGAATCCAAGCTTATGGCATTCCTCGCCAAGTGATGGCCAACATTCCCCAGGTCAGGTTGGCCTTATGAGTGCACTATTCACATAAAGCACGACGTGTCTAGCGTATGTCATTGGTACAGCTCTCTGTTTCTGTCCACACACTGGGAAGATTTTCCTTAGTCCCATACTGGTGCAGGACACAACCTCCACGGTTGTACGACCTTAACTGGTACATGGCATGACACTTAACATATTTCCTGTGTGTTGTAGAAGGCATCTAAAAGGGGTGGGAGTAGGGGGCTGGAAATCCTCCCCTCTAGTTTTTACTTTTCCAAAAGAAGGAACAGTCCTCTGTTCTTGATGCTCACTAACATAGGGAATAGCAGAAATATATGAAAAAATATATATAGCATTAATAAGATGGCTTTGATTGACATTCAGTTGCCCATGCCATCTCAGCTAACAATAAAAAAGCAGGCATGGTTCAGTAAGTCTCTAATTTCTGTCAACAAATATTGTGAATTAGAAAATCTTTTTAGTTGTTTTTTATTCATATTACTGATCCACATTGTAGTAATGTGCTACTTTTTCATACCTGATCACCATTTCCTGTGTCAGCAAGTAGGGCCAGGAACAGACAAAGAAAGGATGCATCCACACATATCCATGATGCAGCAGTCATGTGTACTGCACATTTTATGTATGCCAAGAAATTTTTCTGTACCTAATTCAGAATTGAACACCAAACACAATCAGATGTTATTAAAATGGTTTCATATGGCTTCTTTCTTAGGTTACCATTCCTGTGAATTCTGTCTAGGACTCCTTTCTTTTGGTTTGCAGCATTTTTCATGGTCTCGGTTCTTGGTGCAACATCACCAAATAGGAGAGATGAGAATATGTAAAAGAAAAGAAAATAATCTGACATAGGTAACTAATTACAGTCCCATGTAACAAATGTTATTTCTTCTATATAGTCTTTAGAGATTCAGCTGGCTATTGATTTCTTAGATTTTAGCTTAAGAGAATAAAGAAAAGCCAAGTTATCTTTAGTTATGAACCAGATTTAAAGTTTAAGATGAAGGTACAGCCATGAGGGGATATTTGAGGCAGCATTGTTTTAGTTTATCAGGGAAAATAGACTTGCTTTGGAAAAATCACTTTTTTTTCTATTCCTACTGGAACCATGGAAATTGCATATTGTCTATTGCATGTACTACACTGAATGTATTGGTGTGCCAAGAATTGGGAAACAATCATCTTCATAATTCTGCTAATGCTTGGAGAAAATGAAACAGCAATTACCAAGCTTCATTGAACTATTATGATTACCATGGGCTGGGCAGTAGTGTTATGCAGATAATTTTTCTGGTGTATGAAGATTTAAGTGTACAGTGGTCTTTAGATGTTCATAAACAAGATTAATTATTGGTGTATCATGATATGGCAAACACTTCTTTTGGAATTATTGTACCAGTGTTTAGAGTAGATTCGTGAATGATCCCCAATTTCTTCTAGATCAGATATAGTACTAATATACATTTTATGGGACAGCTGTCATATAACACCAGTATTAGATGATTAAATAATGGCCTTTATGCTCTCCATGTATAAATTCACTCTTTGGTTATGGATATAATCTTTTACTTTTCAACAGGTGGGACAGACAATCATCTAGTTTTGGTAGATCTTCGGCCAAAAGGTTTGGATGGTGCAAGAGTAGAGACCATCTGCAATATGTGTAATATCACTGTCAATAAGAACTCTGTTCCTGGGGACAAAAGTGCACTGACCCCTGGTGGTCTAAGACTAGGTCAGTATCTTATAGCTCATGGAGAATTATAGATCTGTTTAATTTCATTTGATGCATGATTAATTAGCGCATGTATTTTTGTACTTCAGAGTTTGAAGGATAGCAAACAACCAGTTATGAGAGAGGGATGTCTTCGAGGCCAGCTGTGAGAGAAGGATGTTTTGAAGGCAAAAGGTGGAGCTGTAGTTTCAATGCATTATTACATGACAGCTAGAGACTGAGTGTGAATGAATGGGGCCTTTGTTGTCTTTTCCTAGCGCTACCCCGCACACATGAGGGGGAGGGTGTTGTTATTCCATGTGTGGCGGGGTGGCGATGGGAATGAATAAAGGCAGACAGTATGAATTATGTACATGTGTATATATGTATATGTCTGTGTGTGTATATATATGTATACATTGAGATGTATAGGTATGTATACGTGCTGTGTGTGGACGTGTATGTATAGGTATGTATATGTGCTGTGTGTGGACGTGTATGTATATACATGTGTATGTGGGTGGGTAGGGCCTTTCTTTCGTCTGTTTCCTTGCGCTACCTCGCTAACGCGGGAGACAGCGACAAAGCAAAATAAATAAAAAATAGATAGATAATAATGATAATTATGATAATGATAATAATGATAATAATACTAATGATGATAATAATGATCACTTTAGTAATGATAATGATGATAATGATGATAATAGTGATCATTTTAGTAATGATAATGATGATAATGATAGTAACCCAGGACCAATTGATGTAGAAGAGTCTTAGTGTTACCCAGGACCATTCTAAGTGCTCCCACAATACTTCCAAGAACAAGAAAATGAAGTCTCAGACAATAGTGCACTACCAGTGATATAGCCTTAACAATGTGACTTTTCACTCGCGGTGTAATCTCCAGCAGGTGGAGTTCGCATCCATTATTTACTCACTGAGTCATATCTTGAGACTTGTACAAGACTTACATCACTGGACAGCAGTTGGGGTGGAGGCGCCCTGCTTCATTAACCAGCTGTGGTCTGGGAGGAGACGTGAAAGACATTAGATTAAAAACATGAATCAGTTGAATCCTCATACAAGAGTAAAGCTCTGCAAGGTTTTGTAGGATAGCCAGACTGTCTTATCCAGGAAAGAAGATGAAGATTGTTCAGTAGTACAGCTTGTAGACAGACAGGCAGACAGACAGGCAGATAATACCTAACTTGCGATCAAGATAGCCGGAAGAACTCTTGCCTTAGGGGGAGGTTAGCCAGGGCGTTTCTGGTCCGCTTGAAAGATAGTGAATTTCTTCCTTCCACTTTCGCTAGTATAGTACAGGAATTTATACTGACCTCTGCTGAGATTTATGAAGATTCGTTTGTGTTTGTATGTTTGTTTGTAGGCGTGCATATTTTTTTTTTTTTTGTGGGGGTGTGGGTGTGGGTGTGTG
>JAUTXX010536584.1:0-10804 GCA_032273605.1 Panulirus laevicauda | reverse complement strand
GTGTATATTTGCGTGTGTGGACGTGTGTGTATATACATGTGTATGTGGGTGGGTTCGGCCATTCTTTTGTCTGTTTCCTCGCACTATCTTGCTAACGCAGGAGACAGGAACAAATCATAATGAATAAATAAATAGTATATATGGAAATGTCTGTGATGTATACATTGAAATGTATATGTATGCATACGTGCATGTATAGGCATTTATGTATATATATTCGTATGTGGGGGGTGGTTGGGCCATACATTGTCTGTTTCCTTGCGCTACCTCGCTGATGCGGGAAACAACGATTAAGTATAATATAATTATTCATCATGCTTAATAGCCATATCCTGTATCAGCGAGGCAGCACCTGGAAACGGACGAAGAATGGCCCATCCACTCATACACATATATATACATAAACACCTGTACATGCACATTTACATACATATATACATATCAACATATACATAAACATTTTTTTTCTTATACTTTGTCGGTGTCTCCCGGGATAGCGAAGTAGCACAAGGAAACAGATGAGAGAATGGCCCAACCCACCTACATACACATGCATATACATAACGCCCACACACGCACAAATATATACCTATACATTTCAACGTATACATACATATACATACACGGACATATACATATATACATATTCATACTTGCTGACTTCATCCATTCCCATCGCCATCCTGCCACGCATGAAATAGTACCCCCCTCCCCAGTGAGGTAGCACTAGGAAAAGACAAAAAAGGCCAAATTCGTTCACACTCAGTCTCTAGCTATCATTCAGGCCCTAAAAAACTTTCCATGGTTTACCCCAGATGCTTCATGTGCCCTGGTTCAATCCACTGACAGCATGTCGACCCCGATATACCACAGATTTTACTGGTTGACATAATATTTCCGACTAGGATACCATCACACCACATCTTAGCCTAACTTCGATCCAAAACAACTTCAACAGTTCCTTCGCAGATGTAATACAACTTCAATCCAAAACAACTTCAACAGTTCCTTCACAGATGTAATACATACCTTACTCCTCAAGACTTCATTTATATTCAGCTACTTTCACAATAAATTTCCATAAATTCATGTACTTCTACAAAGATTATCACTGACACAAGTATGTTTTCCAACAACTTATCCATAAATCCACCCATCAAATAATTTTCATGTTATGTTACCTGTACATATCCACTATCTCCTATCAACAATAAGACACGAGAACTTTATCAATGACCATCAGGTCTCCTGTAAGCTGTCATTCCCATGCACTTCCTTAACATGTATTATTCCTCTACAATAACAGACTAATAACCCTTGCAATTCTTTACCTCCTCAACAGTTCTGTTCTGATACAAAGGTGAAATCACTGTAGGTATCTGATCCTCTTTGACACATTTCTCTTATTCGAAGCCCACATTCCCAGTGAGTTAAAATACTTAACAATTATCCACAGCCATGCCCTACATATAAAGACTCATTTGTCCTCATTCAGCCAATTAACAACACAGAATGACCCATTCTATCAACCACATTCCTTCTGTGCTGAAGAGAACAATGTTACATCCTCTGCTGCTCTTGTTATTTCACTTCTTATATAATACCTTATATTTCAATAGCACTCAACTCTATCTCTCTTTAATATTCCTTCAAAGCCTTTTATTCTTATTTGAAATATACTTAGTACTTCACATTTATCAACTCTCCATCTAACGTCTGTCTTCACTCTTCTCTGCAAAACCCCTTTTTCAGGAACAGGAGTCATGATACTTTCAACAATATTTTTTTCTTAACTCCTGAAAATTTATATATTTACCTCCTTCCATCCACTGGCACGTAGCAAAACAATCTCCTGTAGAGATTTATTTATATCCTCAACTTGAATAGATACCATGTCCCAAAAGCCAGCAAGATCCTCACATGTTGTTGGAAACTCTTCATCTGCTGTTCCAGCCTAAAAGAAAATGGACAATATAGAAAGAAACATTCATTGAAAACACTTTCATTTGTATACATTAATTTAAATATGATCACGTGCCCACTAGCAAAATTTTGTGAATTGATGTTTGGTGCAGTTATATAGTTTATGTAACCACTGTTTGGATGCCTACTAAAACTTGCATCTTTTGTAAGCCTGAATCAATATATATCTAATGGTGTTCATTCATAACTAAATAATCTGAGTAACGATGCATAGAAAATGTCATTGGAGTTTAAATGACTTTGTTGAAAGCTTTGAGCAAGACGGGTTAAAAAACTCAAAGGTTCCCGTTCATTCATAAATAAATAATCTAAGTAACGATGCATAGAAAATGTCATTGGAGTTTAGATGACTTTGTTGAAAGCTTTGAGCATGACAGGGGTTAAAAAACTCAAAGGGTCCGGTATAGTCTTATGGATAAAAGCTCAAATAAAAAAATACAGCTCATTACAGATTTCACTCAATCTTTGCACATAAACTCCCTCCATAGTACACAGCAGATATCATCTGAAACATCTCTAGCCTTTGATAATTCACTCTACCTGATCATCTTTTGTTCTGTATTCCTGTTCCTGTACTCCTACTACCATATATTTTCACCAATCTGTCTTCTCACGTACCCACGTACATAAGCATGCTGCCATCTTATATATGATATGCACTTGTTGGTGGTGATACCGCAATTCTGTAAGATTCTTAAGCTTCTTAAGACACACGAGTGTCAGTCGTGGTGTCAAATGTAAACACCAGTCCATATCGATCCAAGATAAAGTAAAACTGTTGAAAAAAATGGACCATGATGTTTTGGTGTGTAAGCTGTGTGACATCTACAGTATTGGTTCATCAAATGTTTATGATATAAAGAAGCAAAGGAAGAAAGTATTGAAATTCTATGCAGAGAGTGATTCCAAGAAACAAATGACGATTAAAAAACTATGAAAGACGGTAAGAGGACTGAGCACGATGATGGATTGGTTTCGACAGCGTCTGAGTGATGGAGTGGACTTGTCAGGTAGCATGATAATGGACCAGGCAAAGTTGTTCCAAAAAGAACTTAAATTACAACATGAGCATGACTATAGTGATGGATGGCTTCAAAGATTCAAGAAGTGTCGTGGAATTTCCATGAATAAAGTGTGCGGAGAAAAGCAGTTTCCAAATGACAAAGGAGCTGCCGAGTATGTGGACGAATTTGTGAAACTCGTAGCTGACAAGCACCTGTCATGAGCAGGTGTATAAGTACCTGTATTTCATTCATTTATTTAATTTACATTTAACATTTGTTTAATTTAAATTTCTAGCAGTCCATGGTATACTTTAGACACATGGGAGATGTATAATTGGGGGATAGAGGTGTACTGATGAATTATTAGTATGTGGCCTCAGTTGGTCTGGCAAAATGGTTAATCCGGCAAGGCTTTGGAACCAAGAATGTCGGAAAATCGGTGGTATACCTGGTATAATGTACCAAACCAGAGTCAATCACTCACAGCCAAGCTCCAATTTTGGCATATGTAGCTTGACCACCTTGACATTAATTTCAGAATTCATGTATAGAAAATTTTCAAGAGCTAATATTATTAACCAAACAATGCTTCTCTAGACAGACCAAGTTAACTGGACATACAGCTAAAAGCAAAATTCAAATCAGTATCCCTTCACCAGTAAATATTAGCACTTACTATATTCTTGTGACAAAGGCCTTGGAATTGTTGAATCTTCTGCGACACAAGAAGACGAGCCTTTCCTATGGCTGCTAATACCTTTCCACGGACCTCTTCACTCATCTCTGACCCACTTTCCTTTAAGTCCGATTCAATTTCAGCAACCTGGGCTTCGATGGCCTTCACCACACCCTCTACCACCTAATGAGGGGGAAAGAAAAAATATAGACAAAATATTTATTGTATACTTAAGGGCTGTTTGGATTTAAGACCTATCAACTGACAGCCACTAATGCTGCTATGATATATCAAGCTAAATCTGCCAACAGAAAAATCCGTAACAGCTTTTTCATATAATCTCTCAATCTGTACTTACTGTGTACTAGCTTTTCAGGCTATGTTACATTCTTAAGATTACAGTTTTGTGATTTTTTTTCTTACAGCTGCCTAAAAATTATATATGGAGACAAGCAAGAAAACAGGCATACAGTATGCCAAACTGGCCACAACAAAATTTAGACAGACTTACCACTACCAAGAATGATGGATAGTACATCAAAAATGGTTTTGCTTCAGACTAAAGAGATTTAGGTAACAGCATTCACAAACAATAAGAAACTGGCATAGATAGAAATTGAAAAAGATGAAGTAAATAGTTTGCATGGAAGGAAGTTAATCCATTCTGGAGGGAAAAGAGTAAGGAACAATAAGGGTGCAAAGGCAACTGAAACCACATAATCACCTAAAAGGGAAAAGTTATATGAATATGAGGTATGCCATTCAAAATTTCTTTTATCGTTGATAAAGAAAAAAATAATAAATCATACAACCTCAACCAAATAAATAAATCACAGAAGTGAGACCATAGTAATACCCACAATAAAATTTGATTAAGGTGTGCAGAACTCGACTGCAGTGGGGCTACAGCAGCTGTGAAAATTTTTACTTATTACAGATGGAGATGGTGGGATGAAAACCAGGTTAAGAAAGAGGTTCAAGAAGTATGTGCATGTTTCCAAAAGACGATTCACATATATACGTAAACTAATATTATAGATCTTCCATGTAACATACTCGCAAAGTGGAAAAATAAACATATTAAGAAAGTAACAAGATCACATTTAGGAAGTAGACAAAGAAGTGAACATACTTATTTATCTATTTTATCATAATTGCAGTTTCCCGCATCAGCGAGGTAGCACCATGAAACAGACAAAGAATGACCCATCCACTCATATACACATCTTTCTTTCTTTCATACTATTCGCCATCTCCCGCAACAGCGAGGTAGCGTTAAGAACAGAGGACTGGGCCTTTGAGGGAATATTCTCACCTGGCCCCCTTCTCTGTTCCCTCTTTTGGGGAACTCCGACTACTTGAGGTTACACAGTGAATGGATGGAAGCCACCTTTGGCAAGGCGGCATCATCGTCTAGTTGACGAAGATCGTACAGACTCATCAAAGACCTTTCGCCCTGCTACTGAGCGTAGCGCAACCTTGACGCTGCATAAGCTACTAAATAACACTGTGGAAAATTATTTTACTTTTTTTGGTTTCAAGTAATGTGTTATGTTCTTATTGATTGCGTCTAAAAAGTATAGAAAATGGCTATTATTGATGATGAGTTTGAGAAGATATATTCTATTGCATCCAAGTTGAAGTATCCTACATCTTTCATTGATAAATCCATTAAGTTAGCAAAGAAATCATTTTATAAACCTAAACCTCCCCTTGATACCAAGAATCTTTGAGTTCTCCATTTTAGTGATAATTTTACTTTACTTTCCATGTTACCTAAAGCCTTTAATGTAAATGTACTCTTCAGTAATAACAATACTATAAAGAATATCTTAATCAAAAACTCACCAGAAGATTCTGCGGGCTGTGTTTACAGAATACCTTGTAAATGCTGTGACATGTTTTAAGTTCGGCAGACTGATAAGGATCTTTATGTTAAACTTAAGCAACATTTATATAGTATAAGAACAGGACAAGAATCAAATGCCTTGTTTGGTCATGTTAAAAATTATGACCACTTTACTGACTGGAGTAACGCTAATCCAGTTAACATCTGTAACTCTTTTACCACGAGAAATATCACTGAATCTTCTATTATCAAATACACACAGAATTGTAACATAAATATTAGAGAAGGTCTATACAAACTGGATAGCTTTGTCGTAGGCAAAATTTGTAAACAGTTCCCTTTCCTGTCCACATAATAACATTTTATGACAGACATGATGCTAGACCCGAACACCACCATTCGGTAAAACTTGTTAACCAATGGCGTCTTAGCTACGTCTCTTCCATGCATATCAACTGACTGTTCTACGTCTTCTATCATTTCTGTATCTCCCCTGAAGATGTGGTCATTACACAAAAGTGCTTTTGGGAACTTGTTGTGTTATATATAACTTTTGGCAAGGTGGATGATAGACAGGTGAGGAGTGTTTTAGGGAGGAATAAATGAATTGTTAGTATCTCTTCGCACAGGTCTCATTTGCATACTCGATTATCTCGGTTCTTCCTTCACAAATATGGCATTACCTTTCTTCCTGTATTAACCACACGCTTTCACACTTGACTACACCAAGAAAGGATTAGGCATTCCACTTCCATCCCTTTGAGCACGTCCACATCCAACAACATCTTTGTAAACCTGTCTGTTATCCTTACCCTCATTCATCCACGTATTCATATGTATAAACCATTTTCTTGAACTATGTTTACCCGATGATCTTCCTCAGCGTATAACTCTTTCAAGTTTTCACTCATTTTCGTCTACGATGGGAACCTCCATTTTCTTTAATCATACCCTCAGCAGCCACATTATCCAACACTACTTTCGAACCTTGTGTACAGGAATCGTTCCATTGCATCAGAAATGTGAAAGCACGAACCGAGCTTCTCCCACAATGCACTCCACCCACCGTCACTCCTCACACTTTCAGGTGCATAAGCATTAGCTATCACTCTCCTGCCATGATATACTTTTCCTCCGCTCCACAGCAGTTTTGAACTTGCTTCCTTACACCCTTAAACAAAGTCCCACAGATCCTAATTCAACAGGAATGCCACCCCTATTTTTTTTCCCCTTCTCCACATTACTGCACCATTCCGTTTTCCTTTTCCTCAACCAACTGGTTTCGCTCTGAGCCAGATCGTCCAGGTTACTCTTATTAAACATAAAAACAATCTCGCCTTTCTCTTTTCCTTCTGGTCACGACCTCGTACATCTACACACCCTAACCTGAACCTTCGAGGACAATGTCCGCGTTTTCTTCCAACCTCTGTCAAAAAAAAGGGGGAATGGATTTTCATCCTTCCAAATACCGCCTTTGTTACTCGCCTTATACGAGACACAGGAGACACCGGATATTATCGTCAGGGATGGAGGAAATTTGTTAATTTGAACAGAGCACCGCGTGAGTTACGTGTTGTGAAGCGATATCCGAGAGATAGTTTGGTGTTATGGATGTCGAGAGAGACTGTATGAAGAACGAGATATGTCGAGAAAAAGACTAAAGACTAACCATGAGGAAAAGGAATAGAAGTCACTTGGGAAGTAGTGTTTAAATGTTCGATTGAAGTGTGTGGCATACAGAAGGTAGGAGGTGGTGTTGAGGGAAAAGTTAGTGAATGGTGGAATGAGGAAGGTAAATTGCTATTGAGAGAAAAGCTTGAGTATGGACGGAACCTAAAGGAAGTAGTGCGACTGACTGGGAGGATTACAAGACAAAGTAATTGACGGGAAGTAAAGAGAAAGATACAATCGATGGAAAAAGGACAAATTGTAGGCGAAAGATTATTAAAGTTGGTCACTGATGATGGTTTCCTAGAATTATGAGGAAATATCCTTCAATATTTTGTTTGTTTAAGAATTAAGGGTCGCCAAAACTTTTTTTTTCGAAAGACTAACAACTCAGCCGCTCGTTTCGTTTATATTTCGTCAACCCGGGAGGAACAGATTGCTTTCTCTGAGTAAATGTGTTTAAGAAGTGTTGATCACGTGCGTGGATGACAAAAAAAAAAAGGCACACCTAACTATTCTGTGGAGGCAGTAGACATGATCCTAGTTTTTAAGAGTTATAGGTGCCTCGTTAAACTAAAACATCAACGTTAATGAGCTTGTAATGAAAATGAACCTATCTAGTGATTCTCTAGCGACTCGTAATTAGGTAAATGTTATTAAACACGAAACCATATGTATACATCAGCATTCTATCTTAGCGTTCATAATGCATCCAACATTGATATCAACGCCCAGGGCTTTATACCTAAGACATACGCCTCTCAGTAGTGAATTGGAGTTTGATGCAAGTTTTAGTTGTGACTTTATCACAAAAAAACATATGAGAGTTTTTTTTTGTACACGACAGTTTAGACCGTAGATAAAATTATGACTTCGATATCAAGGTTGGTAAACAATTGATACGATGCTGTCTGGGAATATATTCAGCCGCTATATTCGATTGACATACACTCAGAATACATTACTGTCGGTGATGTCCTTAATATACATTCGGGTAATTTGGAAAAAATTCTTAGGCTTGTTATTCGTTCCTTTTTTTTTTTTCTTTTTTTAATTCGTTAACATATTACGTGTCGGAATCGCCTCTCCTGAAACCCAATCGATGCGTCTCGTGTTGCTTATCATCCTGGTCTTCTACACCCAGTCTTCCATGCACGTGTACGTAGAACACATGAGTGAGTGAGACTGGAAGGTGGATGTGACCTTCTTCCAGAGAGAGAGAGAGAGAGAGAGAGAGAGAGAGAGAGAGAGAGAGAGAGAGAGAGAGACTCATTTTTAGGCAATTGTTCTTCCATGAGTGACCAGGGAAAATTTCTCTTTAAAAGTTTCTTTCTGGCTAAAAGAGACAAAAAAAAAGGATAAAAGAACGACGAAGGGAAATACAAACTCCGGAAATTATCCCCATAAGCAGGAACGATGCACGTTTTCTTATCGCCGGTGACACGAAAGGAAATACAGAGTATATGATGGAATAACCTCTCGCCTCAAATTTAGTCTCTACATACTAACTCCAGGAGTAATCAGTCATGATTAATCAGTGATGATAGGATGACTGAGTAATGAATAGATCATAGCCTTGAGGATTATCCTAGGAATAATGTATGTTTAATCGTAATGATCTTGCGGTACTAGATTGTCTTAGGTCTTGTGCTGATGGCTCTACAGGGGCAGCGATGGGACTGGGTCCAATCCCTGGAGCGCTGGACGCACGAAGAGGACAACTGCGGCCACAGGTATCCCTCGAGGGACACGTCCATGGCACGGGGATGATGAGGGGGCCTGCGGACGGCCAGGACACAAGGGGACCAACTACGATAGGAGCACCTACTACCTCCTCCATCCAGGGCATACCTGTCACTCTGGGCGGACGCGTCCCCGTCGGTGGGGTCAAGCTGCCCGGTATGGGCGAGTTGCAGACCACGCAGCAGTCGCCCATGCAGCCTGGCATGCAGTCCACTGCCCAGACCTCGATACACAAAGGCCTCGGGCAGCCGGGACTCGGCCAGCAAGACGCGCACGCTCCTCACCCACAGACGATGCAACAGCAGGTCACACAGCCCCAAACGGTTCAGCAACAACACCAACAGCATCAGGACGGAACGATCTCCTCCGTCAGCCCGGGTATGGGAGGGCTAACGGGGATGAGTGGGACTCCGACGACCAACGCTCAAGACCCGATGGCTAGACTCCAAGGCCAAGTAACATCCCAAGCGACAACCCTCGGCTCCCAGATGAGCGGTCAGATGAACACGTCGATCAATAACCAAATCAACACCCAAATGAACCAGATGCAGGACCAGATGATGCAGAACCCTCTGCAAAACAACATGCAGTCGCAAAATAACCAGTACATGGGCCAGCAGTTAGGGGTACAGCAAGAGACGAACATGCAGGGCGGGACTCTACAAGAAAACGAGATGCAGCAGGTGAATAACCTTCAGAACAAGATGCAGAGCAACGCGATGCAGGTCAATCAGATGGCTGGTCAGATGGGTATGGACATGCAAGGCCAGAACAGACTCGGGAGTCCACACATAACGAACATGGGGAACCACGTACAACCAGGCATGATAGCACAAACCTCGTCCAACCTCCCGACCTCCATAGCGTCGCGACTCTCCAACCAGATGGACCACGTCACCCAGATGAACCAGATGAACCAGATGCAGAGCGCCATGGGTGCCAAGGACGTGAAGGGCCTGACCAGCATCCTGCACAGTCCTCTCGGTCGGCAGCAGCAGCAGCAGCAACCGCAGCAACAGACGCAGGGGCTTCAGCAACAGCATAACCCACAACAGCAGCAGCAGCAGCAACACCACACGTCCACAGCTTCCTCCGCTCTCAGTGGTCTTACGAGCCTCTTTGGTCTTCAAAAAAGTCGTCCAGGTAAAATATTTTGTTTTTCGTTCTTTTGAAATATAAAAGAAAATCCTTTATTAATCACTTGGTCAGAACTCACAGTATAGACGATAGTTTTAGATTTATAAAACGTAAATTTACCTAAAAAAACACCTTTAAAGTGTTGTAATCCATTTAAGAATGTAAACGTTCCAATAATTTTTCTATAAGTAGCAATTTGCTTTCAGTTAGTCTATATCCATTGATACTGTTCCTTGTCGCTTATTCTTGTCTCGTCTCTTCCTATTCATGGATGTTAAGCAAGTGGTATAATCATACTACAATATAATTATGAACTAAGGTAAAGGGTTTTGCTTAAGTTAACTATTTTGATTTGTTGTTTGAGTGACACTCCCCTGGTAAGAACCATCACAACTTGAATAAGTGAAGAAGGTTTACCACTGGTACTTATGTGACATGCCTGTAGCCTGACCAGCTACATAGATTGAGATTTTTTTGATGAATAATACTATTTTTTTTTTTTGTGTATTAATGTAATTATCTGCATCAAAGAATGTATTACTTGTATTTCTCTTTAGTAACAATATGTCCATTATTCCCCTTGCCCCACCTACTCCCGCCTAGCTGCAGGCCTCATAGGCGATCTGTTTAAAGGAAGTAAGGAATCAATCAAATATTGCGTTAGTAAGATTAGTTCATTAGAATGATCGTTTTCTGCATTTGAGATATGCATTTACCACAAATTTAGTTTATGTTTAGAATGTT
>JAUTXX010536573.1:0-10804 GCA_032273605.1 Panulirus laevicauda | reverse complement strand
CACCTCTTGCACCTTTCTCTTGACCTCCTGCCTCTTTCTTTTATACATCTCCCACTCATTTGCATTATTTCCCTGCACAAATCGTCCAAATGCCTCTCTTCTCTTTCACTAATAATTACTAAATGTCTTCAGGAAACAATCTAAGCCTCTATTTTTGCCTCAAATTCAGAATATAGTAAGTGTAACAAGAAAACTACACCACAATCTTGAAAAGCCCAAACTTTGAGGAAGATCAAAACATACATCAATTACACCCATTTCTATGAAGGCTGATCAACATATTAAAATGCAAGTGGCATTTAAACTAAAGCTAAATGAAGCAGATGAGTTAAAAACCTATTCATGATTAGTTCATACCTACACAAAAAGTTCTAGCTGACATCTTGTTGAAGAATCAGGAACTAGATATTGGAAGTAAAGTACATCCATTAGGAAAATTCATATAATTTTGGAAAATTCCATTATTCTGATTGCCACCATACATGTACCAAAAATAAACAAATAAGAGATGCCTCTAATGTTGACTAAGAGCAAGGAAAGAGTGTGGGCTGCATGCTATGACAACAATTTTGAAATTAAGTAATTAAAAAACATTGAAATCATAGATACAGTTCCATAAATTTTACCCTTCCACTTAAAAATCTTAAATGGCTATACTGCGTAAAGCACAATTCTTCCATGTGTTGCAAGTGTCTGTGAAGGAATGTTGTTGCGCCTTATTTTGGCCCCGCTCATTATTTACAACCTCACATGGAAATACTGGGATTCACTGCGAGCTGAAAACTGAGAACCTTAGATTTTGCAGGAAAAGCCTGTCTATGTCTACTTCCTCTGGCTGCCAGCCAGAGAATGCAAGGAGCCATACTACATTTCCTAAGTTACTCTTGCCTTCTAAATTTATTAACCACATCAGATCTCTTTCTTAGGACAGCTCAAAAGCCTAGCCTAATAGTAAAGGGATGCCCAAAGTTAATGACGCCCACATCTAAGCAACCTAATCTAGTTATAGCAAAGCAAATGACATCTAACAGCTAAATATAAAAGATATGGAACTGAACACTGAGTTAAGCAGGACCTATCTTTACATTAATGGTCTAGTTGTTAGCTTGTTGATGAAAAAGGATCATTATATTGGATATCTGGTACATCTATCAGGTTCTTGTTTAAGAAAAAAGAACATATATTACCATTATAAATAATTAGTGTACCAACATCTACAAAACACCAGAAATGTACATAAAATAGGTGTCTCTGCTTATATCCAACAATTACAGGATAGAGTAAGTGTAGTAAACAGGAAAATAAGATACAGTACAAGCAGCAAACAGGAAAACAGTCTTTAGACCTAAATAGCCTTCGAAAACTAACAGAACCATAGATACAGTTTCATGACTTTCACTCTTCCACTTAGTTGTTACTGAAAACTAACAGATACAGTTCCATGAGTTTCACGATCTATATATATCTCTGACGCCTGTTTCCTTCAGGAACTCCCACAAGGAGGTGGCCACAGCAATAGAGTCTCCATAACTAGTGAACTCCAGTGCTGCTTCTTAGCCTTTTGTGCCTCATCTTTAACAGGCCAACCATATGCAGTCCTGAGATGACTCACTCCATAGTTGCACCATCCTGTATGCCAAGTTATTTTGTTCTAGTTAAAACTGCCATTAATTCTTTGGCATACACTAAATGTACATACCCAGATTTATTCAGATTTTTCTTATACAATTTATCTTAAATACACTAAATCACTAAAAAAAAGAAAAAAAGAGAGGGAGTAGTTGTTAAAATAGTAGCACTGTTCATACCAAACAAGAAAAAATTATGCATGTGATAGTAACTGACTAGACACCTGCACTCCTTTTTGTAGCACTCCAAGCACCATATGCACTGATAAGATGACTGTAACCAGCCAAATTGCTAGGCCTACAACCAGCAAAAATACCAAGAATTACTCATCATGTCAGGTAAATATTATAGACAACCTGAAGCTGTGTTCTTATTGCTGTATATGGCTACCAGTCACAAAGCACCGACTGTTTTACTGCATTCTTAATGCACCTCAACTCAAATGATTGTTGACTTGCTGTTGAAGAACAGTACTTGATGAACACATGATCCATATACTCTAGAAACAGTATTGTGGGAGTATTATGCTGAATGAGATGTTGGCTCCTGAGGAAGCCAGAGGGAGCATGGCTGTATCACCCTATGCAGTTCTGACCTGGAGCATGTAGAGGGAAGGAACCACATCTCTGCCCACTGCATTTTCATTACCCCTCATGGCCTAGTGGAGTTTTCAGCACAAGTTCCACCATGGTGGGCCCCTAGACTACAGATGGAAGGTGTCTGAGAAGAATGCTGGCGGAGATGCCCACGAGGTTACTGCGGCATTAGTGAGGCACCACTATGGCCCAGTGGGCTGCACTTTGGCAATGCTGTTGAGTAGTATGGGCCCTCCAGCACTCAGGGAAGGTGTCATAGTGTCAGCATTGGTGTCCCCAGGGAAGTGTCTATCAGCAGCCTTCTGCAAATGGAGGAGATCCATGAAAACTTGGGTATCTCTCCATGACTGGTCTGACAAGATATCAGTCCAGCACATCTGGCTGTAATGTGTCTCTGCCCTTCAGTGTGCCCAGGATGCTAGGTTCTCCAAATGGTGGCAAGCTTTACATGTATCTGAGGCTCTAGATGTTATAAGGAGAATGGCACTCTGTTCCTTAAACGAGGCAGGGCAGTGGGGCAAGTTCTTTAGTGGTAGACGGGGTTGCAGTGAGTCCATGACTAAGTACTTCAGAGATGAGCACAGCAGGGCTTGGATTGTGGGTTTCAGTGCCTGCACTGTGACAGTGACTTGTCTGGTTGTGAGGAAAGCCATTGTTTGTCTAAGCAAACCCATGCTGAAGAGGAAGATTATCCAGGACTACAATGCCTACATGATTATTGACAGGCTTCAGGCAAAGTGTCTCCTGTTTCAAGGCTGCAGAACAGAATGCTCTATGTCCATGGCACACCCAGGAGGGTATAGGGTGGAACCTGGACCAGCTTGGTGTTGGTGTGTGTGTGTGTGTGTGTGTGTGCGTGTGTGGGTGGGGGGGGCACATATGAGATGCTCCCAACCCCTTAGCAGATGCTGCCACAACATCCCTCACCACCGCCTCTCGTTAGGCCAGAAGGAATTATAATAGCACTCATGCTGACAACAGGGTCTTACACCCAGTGGAGGAGTCCACTTGCCATGTTTGTCTAAGGAAAGGGCACTTCAAGAGTTGCTGAGGAAGCATAAATCATCAGGACAGTGGCTAAAAGATAACAAGGGTATTTGGCATTGTGTGAGTTGGCATGGCTCAGTGTAATCCTCAGCCTCTCCTGTCTGTTTCTGTCTCCCTCCTGAGGAGCCACAATGGGCAGCCTGTTATGGCAGTGGTAGACACAGGTTTGTGTGGCTGGGCCAGCCTTCCTCAATTTGCTGTGACCAAGTGTGGTAAGGCTAAGCAAGAAAGACAGACTGTGGGACGTAGCCAACCTTTTCACTTGAGTGCCTGGGGTTAGCTGATGCTGTTTTGACCTAAACAATAGGTAAATAAGCATGAAGTGTTCTCTGTGAGGACAACCGAGAAAATTCCTCTCAGTGACTGCCTCCTACCCAAGACGTTCCCTTTCCACCTTCCCACTGCAAAAGGGATTGGGGGGGAACCTACTCATTTTGATAGGGCTGAGCAAGGAAGATGGACCATGGGACATAGCCAACCTTTGAGTGGAGTGCCTGGGGATAGCTGAGTGCTGCTTTGACCTAAACAGTATGTAAATGAGGAAGGAGGTGTTCTCTCTAAGGACAGCTGTGAAACTTCCTCTCACTGACTGCCTCCTACCTGAGACACTCCCTTTCCACCATCCCACCACGGTGGGGACAAGGGGTAGAGATTCCTGCAGACCCATTACTACCCCATTGGCTGCCTGTTATAACACTCCCACAACTAGAGGAGAATGTTAGGCACCTGCAGGAGTGGATCCAGCAGCACATTCCATCATAATCATTCATCAAGGCAAGGTATCCAATCCCAGTGAATAAACTACATCCACCTGACCCTGAATGCACACCCCCTCATCTGCCACACTCTAACACTGGTCCCTCTGGCACAGGGAGAAGGAAGTTGAGCTGCAGCTAGACAAAGATGTGAGAAGAGGGGTGCTGGTGACCATTCTCAAAGGAGAGGCAACATAGTGGTGTACATGGTTAGTGTTTATGGACAAGAAAAATGGCCACCCACTCAGGACTGTCAATTACCAACAGCTGAATGCTTGCTGACTGAAGGACACACACCACACCCCAGTGTCCTCTGACATCATGTACAATGTTCTAATCTGACCCTATAAAACAGCAGTAGCAGCTTTCACAGCTTTCCATCAAGTGAAGCTGGATGGGGACAGCAGCCACGTCACCATATTCATCACAATGTTGAGGCAGTAAAGATACCTGCATACCCTATGGGGCATTGTGCTACTCAAGACACACACCAGATGATTTAATAACACAATCCTGGGCATTCCAAGCATGGACGACAATGCTGCACTCAGCACCAATGTATAACAGGCCTTCTGGGACACCTACAGCTTTCTAGAAATTTGTGCCAGGAAGAGTCATGCTTCAGCCTGAGAAGTTCCAGTTCTGCAGAAGGGAAGTGGAGTTCATAGGAATCACCTTGGTTGGGGGCAATACAAGCTTGCCAAAAATAGACTGGTGGCCATCAAGGACTTCCCTATAGCAACATAGCCCTTTATCACCAAAGTTCATACATGGCACAGACTGGTGAACCAGCTGCTACTGTTCATGGTAAATGCACCCATCATGGAACCCTTCAGGAGTTGATGAAGACGTCAGCTCGTAAGAGTGTGTGCTGGGATGGTCAGCTGCAACAGAAGTTTGAATAAACACAGGACACCATTTTCAAGATGGCAAGTGGTCTGGTGTATTGCAAAAAAGACCAGGCCCATGTCGGCAGCAATCGACTGGAGCAAGGAAGAGACAGCCTTCACCATCCTCCAGCAGTACTACTTATGTTTGCTGGCACATGCACCTTCCCACTGTCAGGGTAGGAGGAGGCTTGTTTTGTGTAAGAGCAGGCACCTCTTGCCCGCTAGGCTGTCTATGCAGCTATGGAAGGAAGGCACTTGCAGTGGTGCAGTGCCTGCAGAACTGCCCTCTCATCATGTTGTTCAGGGATAGGGACCTGAAGAAAATCAACAACGAACAGCTCTTCAGGATGAAGGAAAAAAAATGCTTCAGTACCACTTTCAATTCAAGTACTTGACTGGTAAGAGGAACTGTGCTGCTGATACCTTGTCCAGCTACCCTGCACTCATGGCCTCCCCACACGGAGGACATGGACATGGAAGAGGTCATGATGGCAGCTACGGTGTCTGTTACAATTGCGGCACTTAGCCAGGAGGATGGAATCAAACTGGGAGACAGTCCACCAAGCAGCAGCAAAGGACTGATGCTACCAGCTGCTTTTTGCTATGGTCATGCTGATGATAGGGCAGCTCACAAGGCTCAGGAAATTGACAGCTTATGCCCCTTGGGGACTTCTCCATGTGGGACAGACAGGTGGTGGCTCAGGGGTTGGTCACTTACACATATAAGCATGGCAGTGTGAGAGTGGTCATCCTGAAGTAGCTACAGCACCAAGTTTCTACCAACCTATATGCAGGACATCTGTGCCTGGGTTACATGCTGCAGAAGGCGAGGCAGGCAGTCTACTGGCCTGGTATGGGCTAGTATCATCACTTGCTGTGCCTCGTCTGCAGGACATATGCCCCCTTGACTAACCATTTCAGAAAACTGTGGTTGACCTGTTTCAGCTGGATGGCAAGATGTAAATGGTGACAGGTTAATGGGTTGGCTGGAGTTATCCCACTTTCCTAGAAGTACCAGCTTAGAGCAGTTGATCCCCAAGCTGAGGAGTTACTTCAAGCATTGGGTGTGCGTGTGTGTGTGTGTTGTATGCATGTGTGTAATTGTAAGCTGGAGGAGATACTCATGGATTGAGGCACCAACCTTGACATTGAAGAGATGGCAGACTTCTTCAATAAAAGGGCAGAGATGGTGTGGTTGTCCTCTGTCCACTTTACCCAGTCTGATGGCTGGGCAGAGGCTGCTGTCAAAGTGGTGAAGAGGATCCTCCCAGACAATAATGGCATGGGGGAAGCCTGCACAGTGACAGGGTGTTACAGGTGATGCTTATAATACCACAACATACTCTTGTGTGGCATGGATAAATCTCTGGCTCAATTGGCCACAGGGAGGTAGTTGCAAGACAGACTGCCAACTGCCTGCCAGCACTACAGGATGGACCAGTATTAGAGGAGGGTCCTGTGGTAGAGGGAGCACCAAATGATGGCCTATCAGGACAAGGTGGCACTGAAGATTAACCACAATGTGACCAGCCTTATGACTTTAACAGTTAGATAGTGAGTCAGGATCCAGGACCATACTTCCAATAGATGGGATAGGGTGGGTGTGGTGGTTGAAGCACATCCACATCAAAAGTATAGTGTCAGGCTGGACAGTAGTGTTTAGCTCTACTACAGAAATAGGAGGCATATAGGGGTTGTTCCAGCCCTCCATGTGGCTACCCATTCACAGGCCACACCTCAGGACTCTGGGTGCAAAGTAATACCCGTTTCCTAACATACCTATCCCTTCACCTCACCCAGGCAGGGTATACAGGCAGTTAAGATAGTTGGACAATTTTGTTTAGTGTTTTAATACTGTATTTTGTTAAGATTGTTGAACTATTTTGTTCAGAGTTCTAATAGTGTATTTTCTAATACTTTCAAAAGTTTCAGTCCTCCCCTCTCTGTATTTCTTCCAGCTAAGGTAGCAACTAAGTATCCCTGATATGTAATTTCATTTTCATAAGCACCCACAAGTTTTCTAATGGATTCAAATCTGGTAAATTTCTGGGCTAGTCACTGAAAAACTCCACTAAATAGCCCTTAAGCAAGTGACTAGTTTGGCAGTGTGGAAGGGAACCCCATCCTCCATGTACACCTTGGCCTTGCATTTTTTGAACGAATCTGGAGGATGGTCACACAGTAGCTCGAGGTAACTATGTCTGTTCATACTTTCATTCTCTGGCAATACTACAAGGTCCCTAACACCATAATAACTGAAACAATCCCATTCCATAAAAGAAACAGGGAACTTTACAGTGCTCACAATATATTTAGGGTCAAATGAATCACAACCTGGTTACCCGTAAACACACTGCCAACAACCTGTCACAGAAAAGGTGGAATCATCACACCACAAGATACTTCTGAACTTAGCCGTACCCTACAACTACCAAAGAAAAGGTGGAATGATCACACCACAAGATATTTCTGAACCTAGCTATATCCTATAACTGTCACAGAAAAGGTAGAATCATCACACCACAAGATACTTCTGAACTTAGCCGTATCCTACAACTGTCACAGAAAAAGTGGAATCATTACATCACACGATATTTCTGAACTTAGCCACATCCTACAACTGTCACAGAAAAGGTGGAATCATCACACAACAAGATACTTCTGAACTTAGCTGTATGCTACAACTGTCACAGAAAAGGTAGAATCATCACACCATAAGATACTTCTGAACTTAGCCACATCCTCCACTACAAACTTCTTGCAAAAATCAACTCTTTTCTTTTGGTGCCTATGGGTTACGAGCGGTTTGCAATGCAGCCCGCAGCTCCTGTTTTTAAGGTCCTTGTGAAAGCAGCACTGCACTGTCCTTAAGAACACATCATTAAGCTGTCTAGGGTTTTTCTTTTAATTCTTTTGCACTCAAGCATGGATCTGCATGTACTTGTTTATGAAGATTCAGAGTGGGGTCTTCCCTGGTGCCACTGCTATCATTAAACTTCTTCACCCATTATTGTACTGATCTCAAACTCACACTGGTAATATTAGAAATTTCCTTAAGTGCTTATTTCCTTTGTAAGGTGAGTATTTCCAATTGCAGTAGGTGATAGAGGTACAAAAAGGGAAAAACAAAGAAAATCTAGGGCATAACTGTGGAACCCAAGGCATTCCCACCCTACAACAACTAACTTGCTACCGAGGTGGGCTCATGTGGTATGCTGGCATGTCACATAGTTGCCAGTGCTCGCTAGAGGTTGCCAACTTCATTGGCAGACACTATTTTAGATGGAGCATGGTGATTTGCATGAATACCATTACTTCAGGCCAGCTTGCACCTACTTCATTGGTAGACACTGGATATGGATGGAGTGAGGAAAGATAAAAGCAGAACTGGGAAAAGATGTGTAAAAATGGAGTGTGGTGGTGAGGTATGGTGGCTCACTAGGGAGTTCCATGAGGGAACAGACATCAGAGTTATAGATAGATAGATAGACAGAAAGAATATTCAGAATGAAGATAAAAGAAAAATTATTGTGGAAGCAAATGCGATGGAAGCATTTTGTCAAGTGGCATGGATTTGACAAAAATAACAGAGTAAAAAAGTAATAAACACTTCAATACAAATATAAGTGTGGAAATCATGTTTCTCTTTAACACACTGGGTATGGAACCGCTTGTGAAAGTGAGCTAAGTGTAACATAAAGGAGAGCCTAATAAAGCATAAGTCAATTTGGTCATTTAACTTAAAAGACTGATTACTGATTAACAACTGTAAACACTCTTCAACTTAACTACAAAAAGACTGATTACTGATTAACTACTGTAAACACTCTCTACTGAACTACATTAAGTCATCTTTGTATCAGTTACTATTAACAGTATCCACCACCCAATGCTACCTCCCTTTCATAATTAGGTTTAGCCTATCTTGTTAAAGAGAAAATACTAGGGGCTACTGCACCTTGTAAAAGGAAAACATTGGGTTATCAAATAAAGATGGTCATAATAAAGCCAATAACTTTATTATAAAGAAAATTCTAAGCTACAATTTTCCCTCTCCCAGTGAGACTTGTTTACCTTATACAGTGAAAAGACTTAACAATGAAGCCTATCATTTATCAAAAATGAATCTTAAGCTCAGGAAAAGTAATCAAATTATTTAGCAAGTTAAATTTCTTATTTGGTTTAGCAAGCAGAACGTGGAATGAATTATATCCGTGAAAAATAATAAAAAACTCTCATACAGTGCAATTCAACGAACCATTTCAACGTGTACAACTAAAGTACCTAAGCATGTGAAAGTTACTCTACATTGATGAAAGACAAACTGATATCATAGTTACCACAAACAATGCTCCTAATTAATTAAATTTACACTTTGAGAAGTCCATCTCTGGGTGTTGCTCCATGAATCTGAAAGAAAAAGTTTAAAAATAACTTTTATTTATTTAACACAGGAACTTCCTAAGACTCCTCCAGCCTAAGGTTACAATAAGTCCAGCAGCAGGAAAATGTACACTTTGGAGTGAGAAGTCCTTTGACAAGAATGTACTCCCAATAATGCAGCCTCGTCAATAGTGACTTTTCATTCATGGTGTAACTTCATGCAAGCAAAGTTTGGTACCACCTTCAAAACAACTAATTAATCTATATCACCTTTTAAATTTTCATTAATATTATCATAAATTTTGCTCCAGCTTCAAAATCAAGTTGAATCATGTAACATGTTTTATACATAATAAGTTATATGAAAAAGTCTTAACCGTAACTAGTTTTACAAAATGTTTTTGCTTGATCTGCTGCCTTTATCCCCACCTAGGTTGTTATCATGAGCTT
Organism: Panulirus laevicauda; assembly: GCA_032273605.1. Classification (NCBI taxonomy): domain Eukaryota; kingdom Metazoa; phylum Arthropoda; class Malacostraca; order Decapoda; family Palinuridae; genus Panulirus; species Panulirus laevicauda. The sequence continues at coordinate 1,054 of JAUTXX010536573.1, read as the reverse complement.
TAACCTACCTGGTACTTCTCTCTCAACCATATTTTTCCGAGTACTGTATTCTACACAGTTCATAAACATAGAGTATTTCATTTATTTTCATATAAACTGCTTTTTCAGTTCAGCAAAGTACTGTCAGGAACACAAGAACATTGGCCTCATTTGCTTACATCCACTCTCTAGCAGCCATGTATAATGCACCTTCACCAAAGTACACTATCCTTAACTATGCTCTATATCATTTCATGGTTTATCCTGACCACTTCATGTGCCCTAGATTAGCCCTCTCACAGTAAGTTACCCTCCCATACACCACACTGATCTATTTCATGCTATCCTATTGCATACCTCTCACCTCCAGTATCATAAAGCCCCAATAATCCAAAACATCTTTCATGCCATGTCCTTTTTGGTTCTCCTCAACCTCTTTTCTTCCTCTACGGATTGCTGAAAGTTAACACACACACAACAGGTTATATTCCTATGTGAAACAGTGGACAGGATACAATAATTTATTATCACTTCATCCAAACCAAACTACCACCACATTACAGTGTCTATATTCCCATAACAAATATTGCTTGCTCATCACAACATATATGCAGCCCATCACCCCACCGCAAGCACCATACTTTAGTTATGAAATGTAACCTGCGAAACAAAATATGGAACTATAAAACAATAACCCCTTACCATATTCAATACACTTAAAAATGTTTGACAAACCCAGCAGGTGTGAAGGTCACCTTCAGGTTGGTGACATTTGTTTCTCTGGATGGAGGAAAGGTCATGGCCTATGAAAATGTGTGTGCCTGTGTGCTAATTAAGAGGATTGGGGATGGGGGTGAAAGGGAGTATACTATCATGGAATAATCCATATCTCTAGCAGAAGCCGTGAATGATATCCTAATCTGCGATTAACATCACTCTCAGTATTTTTGCTTAGTCCTACTTAATTCCAGATTTACTTCATAAAATACTGTATTGTATCAAGGGTAAAGGGGAGGAGTGGTTTGGGAATGTCTTGGGAGTAAAGTCAGGGGTTAGTGAGAGGACAAGAGCAAGG
>JAUTXX010536551.1:0-10805 GCA_032273605.1 Panulirus laevicauda | reverse complement strand
CAGAACAATATCAGTTGTTAATATGTAAAGTAGGCAGAGTGAGTGTTAAACATGGAGGGCAGCGATGCTTCCATTGTCATCTACAATACTGCTGGGAGTGCAGCAGCTTGGACCAGAATGTTACAGGGCTAATTTTACTTTTATTTCATTCGTCTGATTTAATGAAATCGTTCTGTAAAAGAGGATAAGAAAAAAAAAGCTGGGTTGTTCGGGAATGAATAAAAAGAGAGTGAGTCTTTGAGAATGCTTAAAGGTACTTGATAATCACGAGACTTTGTGGAAGGGTAAGGGGCATGCGCGTAGCGCCCAACGCAGGACAATCCATTGTTGAGAACGAGTCGTGTGCCCCACGTGGTGTGTACGGGATGAGGGGATTGTATGTGTGTGTGGGATGAAAGCCAGCGGGTGTGGGGGAGGCGGAGAGAAAAGACGACTGACTCCCTGGGTCAGAGGAGTGTGTGTGTGTGTGTGTGTGTGTTGTGGACACCTGCAGACTCGGCCTCCCTCCGAGGTGGTGGCGACGCCAGCGCTGCCCGGCCGACCGTCGCTGACCCATCCGACGCTGCCCAGGGAGGCAGGCAGGCAGGTACCGATGCAGCCTGACTCTTAGCGGACACTTGTGGTCGCCTCTGTCCTCTGGTGTTAGTGCTGGCTGCCTCACGTTCATTGTTAGTATGTTGATTGAATCTTTTGAACTGTCGATGCTTTGTGGTGTTAGTGCTGGCTGCCTCACGTTCATTGTTAGTATGTTGATTAAATCTTTTGAACTGTCGATGCTTTTTTGAGTGTGGTCCCATTTTTTTTTTTTTTGTTTCTAGTCAAACTTCTTTCTTATTCTGTTTACATAGTTGCCCTTCTTAATATTTCCTTACGTAAAGGGACGTTTGCTGCGTACGCAATCTGGCTTGTTAGTTGCGTTATGTAAGTTATACTGCCAAGTGCGTATGTCTCTCGGGACAGGTTTGTCCCGTCTTGCGTCACCCGCAGATTCTCGCACTGTTTCGTAAAACATCTGTATCATGAATGCTTTACTATGTGAACAGTATTGGACCCAGCACTGAACCCTCGGGAACACTTTTTGCGTGTTCTTTGATTACAGAAAATTGTTGCCTGTCCTTCATCCTGTCTCTCTTGGATCATTGAGTAGATATCACCAACTTAAGTCACTCGGAATTCGTTCATTGATTAATCGTGAGGCAATATTTCTCGAAGTGTTTTGGTCAGGTCACAATAACGATTAGATTAATGTGGAAAAACTATGACTTTCGTTGGTCAAGATCTATTTGCTCCTCGACTCGTGTCGTGTGTCAGTTATCAGAGTGTTCGTGTATTGCCTCTGACAGGTTTAAGTTTACAGACCTCTGATTTGTCTGGCTCGTAGGTGTCATGCTGGTTTGAGTCACCCTTGCAGAATATGTGTGTGTGTGACATGGACTGTACCGTAGTCACTTGGCCCGGAGCCTGGTTGTAAGTAGTTGTTGAATATTATCAGCGTAAGGGAGTTGTGTGTTGGTCCCAGTGCAGCAGACAACCTGCTTGTTTGGTCGGGTTGTGTGGCTGACGTGTTATCCTCGGATCTCGGGTTGGACAAGCCGAGGAACGAAAGCGAAGGTCACCCCGCATACCAGATGCACCCGTCGGTGTTTTTTTTTTTTTTATGGCACAAGAGTCCTCGCCATCTTCATACTGGAGCGATCCTCACCACTGCGTAGTGTCTTGTGGTTGTTGCGGGCGACCAACTGAACTGTACGACGAAGATGCTGCCTTCATCTTCTAACTGGAATATCGATGAATTTCTTAGAAATTTGGGAACGTTGATCTACCTGTCTTTGCTATATTGCTATATTGTTTTAAAAAAATTTTTTTCGTAGGATAAGATATTGTGTTAGTGATGCAGAGCCGGCCTTATCATGTCTGGTTATGTAAGCTCTTTTAACATTAAACTTTACTGGAGTCAGATGCATATCTCTAGTATGTATTTCTGAATGATGACTCTGATGCTGCCTTGTCAGGAAGCCCAACTGACGGAGGCACTGGCTGGTCTCGTGTTCTTTCTCGTGGCGTTCATTTAGAATTATCCGGAGTGATGCGAGTACAGAGCTGTCTCCCTCCCACGGAGACGGATGTGTTCACCAGCATGAGAGGCGAATTTATTGTGCGCCGCGCCGGCCCATCCAAGTGGGCGATGGCACGAGAGAAGATACAGCATGCACAGTATGTCGCGGGGACTGGGCCTCGGAGATTGAAGTTGGCTACATGTAACCTGGGGGAGAGAGAAAAAAATAATATTTACAAGGACAAGGCGACGTTGAATGAATTATTCACTTATTGTTTATGTGTCTTGGTCTCTCAAGGTAAATCGGATTTTAAGGTTTTGACCGAGTCGGGAGTGTAGTGGATATATGATGCCTCCAAACACTTGGGGTGTCTGGGGCCAGACGTGATCCGTGTGGTCAGTCTCCCATGATCGACGTCTTAGGAAAAAAAAAGGTGTTATTACCTCATGTACAGTGAGGGAAGGAGGTGAGGTGGTGGTGGTGGTGGAGGCTGATGGTGTCCTGGACTTGGCCATGATTCACACCACCTGTCATACAGGTTCCACGGGCTGGCTTCCTCCACACGGCTTTACCCGGGCTGGCCCGCACGCCCGCCCGCCTTCTTACCGCTCCATACTCTTTCATTCCACAGCAATGATAGTGTGTGTGTTACATAAGTGACGCTTCACGTACTGGTGTACTTACTGGTTGTAGCAGATAGTGTCGGTACGTGTTCAGCCAAGATGATTTTGGTGCATATGAGGCCGGGAATATAACGAATGCGGAGTGCGTGTAGTTTGTTAAATATAACTACAAAACCTCGGTAATAGTACTTAAGAGACTTCGTAACAGTACTTTTGCGTAATTCCTTCGTGGTGGCTACACTACACTTTAGTGTAGTGACAGCAGGCCAAGAAATACCTTGGGTTTTTTTGGACCAGCGGCTTAGAATGTCGAGGGATGATATCGGTGCTGAGGAATTGTTGGGATGACTCTTGTGGTGTTACTGTAGGAAAAATTTGTTTCGTGGACGGCATTGTGGGATCGGACCGGACTTGTACAATGGTGGTGTATCGGAGGTTGCTGGTGATTGGACTTTTATTGTGGTGTAGTGAGTGATATGGTGAGGGTCGAATGTTCTATGTGGGTTCGAGATAACCTCAGCGGAGGGCTGGAAATAACGCAGTGAATAGATATGATTTACATGTGACGGGATGTGGTTCTTGTGGGAGGCAGTGTAGTTTTTATCGGGACGTGTGTGTGTGTGTGTGTGTGTGTGTGTGTGTGTGTGTGTGTTATAAACCTGTAGGTATATTGGGCTCTGAATATCCTGAGAAGCTCCAGTGCTTGACTTATAAGCCTAAATTTTATAATCTAATCCGGTCTAGGTATGTACATTGGAACTCGTTTTGTGTTTATTCGATTTTTTTGTTCTTTCTCAGTTTATGCTTGGAATGCATGGATGGGTTTGTTAGTAATCGCGTTATTGATGGACTTGCATTACGTTCATTTGTGTGAGGAAGTGTCCAGCTGGGGACGCTCACGGTGAATTACTGGATGTCAGCATTCTGTATTTGTGCTGGGGTCATCACCCTCGTTTGCTGGGGGTGGCAAGGGGTGTTGCTGGCAGTGGTATGGGTGCAGGCTCGCGGCTGTGATGATGTTGCATGCTCACTGCTTCCAAACAATGCTGAGCAACGTCCTCCTCCTCCGGTGCGCCCGACCAGTTAGATTACACAACGTAGATATGTGTGCACCTGCAGCAGCAAACACCCTTGATGGACCAGTCTCTCACCCGGGGGTGGGGGAAGTTTTGCTCGCACTTTAGCTACGACGATAGAGAAGGACAGCTCCCGAGGACAAGAGGAGCTATACGTGTGGTATCAGATGGCGAGGTTCTGGCACAGGAGGTGGGATGATGACGAATTGTGTTATCTAACGTTAAGGAATAGCCCGCGTAGGCAAGAGGCTCCAGCGCTTGAGGTGACTGGTATAATAGGTGATTTAGACTGGCGCTCTAGCGCTAGTTTATATTCAGTCTTTAGAGGAGCCATAGAGTCGCTGAATTGGAACTGTGTTGCCGTCTTGTCCAGGTGTCGAGTCGGTAGAAATGGTCTGGTACGCGGTGAGGACGTTCGCGTACAAGTGGCGACACAGTTGTCAGTTGGTGACGAACCGGGAATGATTTAAGGTGGAGGCCCTGGCACGTTACGTGCGTGTTGATGATACGCGAGTGACGGTTGTACGGGTTGCATCTTGCGGCCGACGTGGCAGTGTGGTGTGTGAATCATGAGGCGGGTCGATCCTTATGGGGGCGTGGGGCGTGGTGGTGATAGGTCTTGAAGAACTACTACGGCCGACCCAGATTTTGATAAGGTGATAATAAAAGTTTTTTTTTCTTTTTTATGAGCAGTTGTGATATTGGCAGGGAGGGCTTGGAGGGAAAGTGATGAGATGTGGGCGAGAGGTCCCGGATGGTAGTGTTGATGACGCTGGCAGGGCGGTGTAGGGTAGTGACTGTGACGTGGGAGGAATGGACGATTGGGGAAGTGATGAGTCAGTAGTTTAAAGGAAGTACTGGTAGAGGTGGAGTGGCGTGGGGAAGTAGTGAGGATTTAGAGAAGTCGTGTTGGTGGAGGAGGTGAGAGAGGAGGATGTGGTGCGTGGTGATGGCGGGTAGAGGTAATGGTCTTATTATTGGAGGATCGTGGTCGGGGTTTCTTCGGGGCAGCTGAAGCTCGAGACGAAGGCTCCTGCTGCTGCTGCTGGTGAAGGTCAGCTATCTATTTTAGTGAGTCACTTCACCGGAGACCACCGCCCTTGCTGGTTCAGGGCTGCACGGTGCACGCCCAGTGGTCGTAATGCTACCTGCCCACAGTAGGTAGACACTGGTGCTCCTGGCGACCGCTGGCCAACGCCTGCAGACTCCCTGGTGTTGCGGTACCTACGTACAGCCCGCCTTAACACGAGACGCATCCCTGCCTGCGAGGACTAGACTACCTCAGAACTATACCACTTCTGTAGACTCGACTCTACCCCGAGGACTAGACTGCACGTGTAGAGTGGACTCTATCCGATGACTAGACCACATCTATAGGTTGGACTCTATCGAAGGACTAGACTATAACTGCCGACTGGACTGATGACTAGATCGTAGGCTCGACTGTGCCCAACGAGTGGACTTACCCCCACGCGGAGGTTAGCCCTTACCTGTAGTGTTCACCACTACCCAAGGACCAGACCGAGTGGACTACACAGCTGAGGAATGCAGTCCGGAGTCTGCCCCACCACGAGACCCCCGCACCTGCAGTCTGGTGGGGAATACCCCCCTCTCTCACTCGTTCTGATGGTAAATGAGATTTGTGTGAGGTGTAGATTGTAGTCGGCGGTGGTTAGAACCAATCCATGGGTGTGGATGATTTGACCCCTCCACCGTCCTTGTAGGAATAAAGTCAGGGTGTGTGAACCGTGGTGTGAGCCGGCTCGTAATCTGGTAGGAAAACGCTGGCTTTCCTCACTGTGGTAGAGGGAGTTGGAGGAAAGGGTACCCTATTCGGCCTATTGCCATAACGCTGGCCTGGGTCACACGCGTGAGGAGTGTGACTTGAGGATGGTCGGGGTGTGTGTGTGTGTGTGTGTGTGTGTGTGTGTGTTATCATGATGTAGTGTGTCACCGGCATTTCCTTGCCTGCTTGTAGCGTGATCTAGTAAGTGGGCCTGGAGGCTGATGTGCATTTATGCTGTCACAGGAAATACAGATCGTGTCGTAAATTGTTTATTTGGTCGTTAAATACCGTGGTCGTACGGTCCGACCGTTGCATGTAACTGGTGATTTTCTGGTGTCTAGCTTGGGCTGAGGTGTGTGTGTGTGTGTGTGTGTGTGTGTGCATTTGCCATACATACATAGGAGTAAAGAGATGTACATACTATATATACAAGGTTTACCGAAGGGACAACGCCAGTGGAAAGGACTCTCCTCGTAACACGCAAACAGTGTAACATGCAATAGTAATCATCCCTAGTTTAGTTAATCTTCCCTTGTGGGTTTGGTTTAGACATGACATCACGATGTGGTGAGGGGGAAAAAAATAAATCAAGCGTCCTACGGGTGTTGCTGTGTTTACTGGCCCTCGATAACTCATAACGAGCGATGGCTCATGTTGCCCGTCATGATGGGCGAGTTGATTGTTGGACGTCCCGACGGATGGCCTCGCCTGCAGCACTCACCAGGCTGACGTAATATCACCACGATCTCTGACCTCCCTGTAGACAGGACCTAACACGATTATAATCTATACAGAGCCTTCCCAGCGGGTGCTTGGTCTATACAGAGCCTTCCCAGCGGGTGCTTGGTCTATACAGAGCCTTCCCAGCGGGTGCTTGGTGTATACAGAGCCTTCCCAGCGGGTGCTTGGTCTATACAGAGCCTTCCCAGCGGGTGCTTGGTCTAAACAGAGCCTTCCCAGCGGGTGCTTGGTCTATACAGTGCCTTCCCAGCGGGTGCTTGGTGTACACAGAGCCTTCCCAGCGGGTGCTTGGTCTATACAGAGCCTTCCCAGGTGGTGAATTAACAGCCGTGTAAGCTACTGTGTCACATCTAACATACCAGGGCGCCTGGTGCCGTATCAGGGGAGGGTCATGTAGTTTTAACGTGGGAAGGGGAGAACAACGTTATTGGTTTTAAGATATACATGACCTTGTCAATGGAGTCCCCAGCCAGTGATCAAATATGTATCCACTCTTATGTCCTCCATGGCCGTGGTTGCCGATTGGAACACGACGGTACGGACTTTGTGGTCTGATGGCGTGACCCCTTCGACCTTAAGGGTCATGTCACGAGTCTATAGCATAAAGGCACGACCCTTGACCTTAAGGGTCAGATCAAATTCCGAGCCATCATATCTTGAGGATCATACCGTCGTGAACAAGGGGTTAATTACACAGTGGTCTCGTTATCTTGGCATAGATTGTGTGAGTTGAAGGTCATTTTTCCTTGCACTCTGTACACGGCCACAAGACACTTGCCGCGTACATGCCATCATACGAACGAGGGTTAACTAGATGGAGGAGGAGGAGGAGGAGGTGGTAGGTGGTGATGAGTGGCCGCACCATGAGACGAGACCATCCTGTCTCTTATATTTTCAAGACGTTCTGCCGTATCACCCGGGCGTAATGATACAATATCCTAATAGGAAGATCTGGGAAGAATACCAGACGCTCTTGACACACCCTGACCTTTGTGGGATGGCCTACTTTGGCAGATGAAACACGCCACTCAGGAATATTGCTCAAGCTTACCAGCTGCCATGAGGAAGATGGTGCACATTAGGTAGGTGTAATGGCGCGGTGGGCGTGGTGCAAAGAGCCTTTAAGTAGTTCCCTCCACCCACTGCATCTCGCACTGCTCTTACCTCGGCCTCGTGTTAACTTGGATAGTAGGAACGTTTTAGAAATGAGACTGTGTAAGTTATTGGTGTGTTATCTTTTTTTAGTTATTAACGCATTTCTTGGATACTTTTACGTTGTACCCAGCTAAAACTGGGCTACCTTGTTCGTACAAGTTCCCAAGGCACAGGTGTGACTTGTCAGTTACGAGAGTGAGTTAGCTTGTTGGTGGTTACCGTGGTGAGGTTGCTCCTTCAACCAGTATCTCATCGTTGGCGAGGGTCCGTCACCGGTGCAGTGCTTTAGCAGCTACTGTTGTGGGTCGTGTTAGTGGCTGTGAGCCAGGGGGGGTTTGCAGGAGGAGGAGGAGGAGGAGGAAGCACAAGATGTTGTGGGTTGTACACGAGGGTGTAGGTGACAGGGTGTGAGGAGACGACATCGCTCAGCTCATCATGGACGCCCCTCATGTTTTCCGCTTACCTCAGTGTCTGGGACAGTGTTAGCGGTTGGTGGTGGTGCTGTTGCCTCCGCTGGTGTATCAAATATCAGGCAAAAAATAAGAATGCAGGTGGGTGGAGTGTGTTGTTTTGATCAGGTTTGGGGTGTGTGTGTGGCCGAACGCTGTATCTACGGTTCTTAGGTGTCAAGACTCTAGTGTAGTGGGTCTTGAAGACGTGTTGATGGTCGGTAGCTGTAGGAATGGTGTTACTTGTGGAGGAATCATGAGGTGTTTCTACATTATCTTGCCTTCAGGGCCACATTCTACCTCCCCGCAACCTGGTCTCTTGATTAAACTACCTGAGTCATGCATGACCAGGTGTATCAGGGTGTTGTTGCATGCTGCAACCTTCACTGTAGGTTAGCCTGTATTTGGAGGCTGGTTTTGTACACTTGGGGGAACCTACTACCTCTTGAAGTTCGGAGGCCTACCATACTGTTATTTCCTAAGAGTAGGATGAATCAACATTGGTCCCTGTTGTTCATGTTATTTGCTCCTATGTATATCATGCCTGTAGCACACCAGCTTTAATATGTACTGAATTTGCAGTATGAGGAATTCGTTCGTCCGGGGAGAATAATTTTTTTTGCAAAATAGGCGAGGGACTTTCAGTCGCGTCCATGCGTGTATTATAACATGCTGCTTGCATCTACGTTATTCTGAATGCGGCTGGGGAGATTTTAACATTGCCGCGGTAATGTTGAATCAGTGCTGGCAGTAGGAGACCTCTGGATGTATGACGGCTCAGCATTTTCATCAGATTTATGTTGGTGATGACGAGGTAAGGCCAGCGCTCCCTTCATGGCGGGTCTGGTGCTGGGAATAGTTGTCTTCGTTGGGAGGGTAATGCGACCGTCGTGTCGTTCAACGTGGCTACGTCGCAGACTCTCACATACATTTTACCTTGTTGTTTTTGCGAAGGTCATAAGCCTTTGCTACAACCCATGCTTCTAATTAAAACGCTTCCTGTCACCTTAATAGGAGTTTCTGATCTTATATTCAGTGCATCTTGGGTTTCCTCATTTATTTCTTCGATTGTATTTGTCCCAGTCGAAAAGTTTTATTACGATGGCTCAAGGAGAGGCCTGACAGATGTTTATCTGAAGGTTGGTGAGGGTTTTCACTCGACGAGATCGTCTTACTGAATCCATGCGCCGGTTATCAAAGGAGGAGCAGTGCAGCTTGGTCCAGGTCCCCAGCTGTGGAGGGAGGGACGAGTCTTCAGTAGCAGTATACCTTGGTCTCAGACCCCAGCTGTGGAGATTGGGACGAGTCTTCTGTAGCAGTACAGCTTGTTACAAGACCCAGCTTTGGAGGAAGAAACGAGGGTCTTAACAGCAGTACAGCTTGTTGCCAGACCCAGCTGTGGAGGAAGAGACGAGGCTCTTAACAGCAGTACAGCTTGCTCCAAGACCCAGATGTGGAGGAAGAAACGAGGCTTTTAACAGCAGTACAGACAGCTTGTTGCCAGACCCAGCTGTGGAGGTAGAGAGGAGTCAGTACAGTTGGTCCCACAGGTTGTAAGTTCAGCTCAGCTGTGGAGGTAGAGAGGAGTCAGTATAGTTGGTCCCAGAGGTTGTAAGTTCTTCTCATTGTAATGTATACGTGAGGTGAGGTAATTGTCCTGCGTGGTGCCTCCATTATCACATATCAGAATAGCGTCAGCATTGTGTTTGGTCCTCACTTGTGTCCAGCCAGGATCCTCTCGTCATGCTGGAGTGCCTGGGAAGGGGGCTGGGTCGTCCCACCGTAAAGCCAGGCAGGTCGTATCAAAGTTTGTGGTATTGTATATACCGTCATCATTAGTCACACACACACACACATACACACACACACACACACACACACACACACACACACACACACACACACACACACACAACCATGCTAAGGTCATGAGAAAATTAAGGAATAACGAGAATTGAATCAACTTATAGAATAACCTGGACGAGCTACAAAGCTGACAGGTCTGATACTTGGATGAGAAATTCTAACCCGACTATAAGAGAGATAATGAAGATGGGAGACGGTGAAAGGCTGTGACATACCTATAATCTAGCAGGTAGAAAGCTACATGAATCTGTGTGAGAGGGACTTGGGTGGTCGGCGTTGTACCCAACCTCTCGCCAAAACATTACGTCCGCTGAATTAATCAGGCAGCAAGTTATCTGCTTGTGAATATCAATATCTGAATTTAAGTACACGAGTAAGGAAACGTTCAGCATTTAATCTACAGCTTGAAGTCTAGTCGCCACTCTTAGAAAAGCATAAAGAACTAGTAGAGAAGGACCGGAGGAGGGCAGCAAAGATGGTACCTGAAATAAGAGATCTGAGTTACAGTGAGAGATTGGAGGCCATAAATTTGCCGACCGAGGAGGAAGAGAAAGGAGTAAGGGCAGCCTTGATTACAACGTTTAACTTTCAAAATCAATTTGACAATCAGGGCACCGAGGAGTTCTTTGCGAGATGTAAAGAAACAGCAACCAGAGGTCAGAATCAAGTAAGAAACGGACTACAATAAACGTAGAGAAGTACTTACGGAAAACCAATTTAAAGATGTTGTATGATAACAGAGAGAGAGAGAGAGTTCAAGAGATTGGGTGTAGAACTCCCATCCCGTACCATATAAATAAGTAATTACACATAGATACCAGACTCTCTCTCTCTCTCTCTCTCTCTCTCCACACACACACACAGACACTCACACTCATATCAACACACGCTAGATCATTAAACTCCCACACTTCATTTCCCACTCAAACCTCTTCCCTCCGTCTATCCCCGCGCACGCCACCTAATCTCCCTCAGTTCTCCCTCTCTGTACCCAGCCTCCGACCCCACACATTCCTTAGCTCTCTCTCTCACCCTTCCCCGGCTGTGCGTTC
>JAUTXX010536519.1:0-10805 GCA_032273605.1 Panulirus laevicauda | reverse complement strand
ACTTTTGACTTTTTTCTGGGGGGTGGGGGGAGTTTAGACTGTTTATGTTGGAGAACATTGAGTAGGTATGTTATTTCTATTTAAAATTGTCATATGTATAGATTCCTCACCAGCCATGTTGTTTACAAGGGAAACCTTTTCCTTTGCTCTTTCTTCCCTTTCTTTTGTGTGCGTGTGTGTGTGTGTGTTTTGTATATGTTATTATCTTTGTTTACTTGTACTCAGCGTGTTTTCCCTGTATTTTATATTTTTAAACCCCATTGTGTGTGGGGTCGTGGCCTCCGTGAGTGATGGCAAGCAGACTTGTTATTTCCTGAGAAGAATTCTTAAATGATTGAAAATAACAGAAACAAAATGTCCTAATTGATGTTAGGTTCTTATTTTTGTGGTGAAAATATTGGAACCTGGGGCATTTAATGATCTATGTAATTTCCAGGGGTGAGTTTGATGTTAAATTTTGATTCAGGAAACAAAGGTTTGAGGTCCTGACTGACCATTAGATAACCTTAGTTTGGTTGTGGTTTCTGGTTTGAATATGTTGGAACTTTCAAAGATAACATAACCCAGTTTAGGCTCAGGTGATAGTTTAAGTTGACAATAGTTAATTGATGCAATGACAATTTGTGTAATTCTTGTGTTTTATCCTTATTAGTTAGGATGACCTGACAATGGAAGGCAAGGCTTAAAAAGTGAACAGACAACGTTTTCTTTCAGGGTTAACAAACCTGTCACCATGAAGGTATGATATTAGATTGGTAGAATATATGGTGAGGAAGCACATTCATATGAAACTTTTATTATTTGGTACTTAAAATTGTATATAAAGTGCAGTCAGTCACCTGCACATAATACAGTTAAAGCTCAAAATCTGAAGTTCAAAACTCCTTTCAGCTCTTAAATTTTCAGACTGAAAGTATATAACTCATGCAAAATGCTGAAATGTTACAAAAATAGACAAAAATATTTCAGCATGCATTCTCTTTGAACATCATGGTGTTAGAAACACAACAGTTCATGATATCAAGATTTCTAAATTTTGTGTTAACAGTGAAACAAGCAAGGGCATGGCCAAGCTTAGAGCATTGTACAGAACAGGGTTAGCAGAGCCTGATGAAGAGTATATGAGTTTGTTAGAAGCGAAGAGGTGTCTATTCCTGGCTTCCCTTTGTGTGAAAAGGCTAAATAGTTTCAATGTTCAAAATTATGCAAGTAATTTTCAGGAATCAACTCATTGCTGGATACCAGGATGTTCATATTTTTTAGTTTTAACTGTGAATGCCTTTCTCTCCAGTGCATCTACATTTTCTATACTTTTGTCTAGTTTTATGTATAAGTTATTGCCAACACTTCATCTTTGATTATCATTCAGATCCTTTGCTTATATATCTTCATTGTTTAAGGAATCTTCTTGTCAACAGTACATATTTGGCTGAATGTTCATTTTTTTTCCTCCACTTCCCTTTGAGTCTTAGGTTGGTTACCTTTTTAAAAGTGACAGGTCTGGGGCGTTATGAAAGACATGAGAAGATAAAAGTACGCTCAGGCCTAATTGCACAGGGATAGAAACAGACGTCACAAGAGATAGGTTTGGTGTTTCAACTTCTTTTGACCTGTAGGCTTTAATGAAATGCTGTGTTTATAATGGGTTTAGTTTGACCATCATACAGTTACTTGCAATATTTTCATCCATAACCTGTGACTTAAGATGCATATTAGGTTTTACCTTTCTTCCCTTTTCATAGGCTCAAAAAGTTCTGAGTTGGGAGGAGTACTTGTTAGCGTACAGTTATTCTTTGTGGTCTCAGCATGGTATGTGTGATGTTACTTTAGTGTAGTGCCAATTTTTTTTCAAGAGTTTTCATGGGACAGCTGTTCATTTTTTGTTTTATTTTAGGATGAGTGAAAGGCCATTTGGAATTTAGTATTTGAGTCACTACAAATACCCCCTCTCCCTTTTTTTTATTTAATGAGACATACATTTCATCTCATATTTTTTGGTTAGGTCTGTGGGATAACACACTCAGGTTTAGTATGTAGAATTTTTCCTTGTGTTTGAACTATATTTGTTTATGGTTTAGTGACCCATTTGATATTATACTTTGTTTTTAGCCTTCACACATGAGTCCCATAGTTAGTATGGAGAATCTTGATCATTTTTTTTATAAAAACAGGTTATGTTTGTAAATGATTTTAGTTTTGAGTCATGACTTTTATTGATTCGGTTAAGGTTGCTATACCTTATCCCTTGGTAATTACTCTTATTTTCTTCTGTAAGAATTTATCATGTTTACAGGCTTACATGATACCACTCTGGTCTCCTTAATTTTAAAATGTAATGAATATAAATCTTGCTAAGTTTTGCCACTTGAAATGTCTGTGCTTATGGTGTCAGTTGGTAGGTTCTACTTCATTATTCCTTGGGAATCCTTGTCTGAGACAATTTGTTTGTGAAAAGCAGAGAATGTTTGGCATTACTTTTGCCCTCTGTTTTTGAAATCTAGTTGAACTGTACACCTTGTGTGTGGCTTTCAGACATATGCCAATTGACATTTGCTTTCCAAAAGGATTGTTGCTTCACATACAGTTCTTCTTGAGGACTGCTTATGTCTCTAACAGTCAGTCTTTGATTTATTTCTTGACTTAATGTTACAAAATGGAAATGTTGATATTCCATGTGTGTTCTCTAGTGAAAATTTCCCCACTTAACAAGGACTGTTGCATTCCCCACTGATTCTTCACATGGTCCTATGGCTTTCCAAACAACATTTCACACACAAACTGTTGCCTCCCATATGGTCATTCACATGAGTCAGTGGCTGTTATTGGATTGCCCATTCAGACTAATACCCTTCCTAACAGTCCCACTCATAATGGCTGTTCCTCCTCCAGATGTATTTCACATGGACTCTTGGTTTTTAGGTGCCTCCCCTCACACAACCCAGTAACTCTTTAAAAGTTTTTTCACATGGACCTAATCTTGTCATGATTTCCTTTGCATGGACCTTTACCTTTGTCAGTAGTCTTCCACATGGGCATTTGCTTGTCCTGATGGTCACGTATAAAGAACTTTACCCTTCTATTAGGCTCTCATAGACTATTATCCTTTGCAATAGTCCTTCTCAAGGATTGCTGCATGTTCTAAATGATAAACCTTATGGTCACATATATGGAGCTTTACCCTTTAGTAGGCTGTCATAGATTATTATTTTTCACAACAGTCCTTTCAAGGATTACTGCACGTTTTAAGAATCCTCATTTTCATTTCTGTGTGTCTTTACTGGGATCTTGAGTTTTGCAGTGTTTCTTCAGCAGATTTTGGTGATTAACAGGTATCTATTTCTTATGTTTTGTTCAAAAGTACCCTACTATCCTACATTTGGCTATGCTTTTATTTCCCTTACTTGCTGATTGAATCATGTAAGGAAGAAAATGAGTTCTGAGCTTGTGAAAAACATTCTTCATGCTGGGGAGGCTGGTCAGCAAACCTTCCCTTCTTCACTGTGTTTTGTGGTTACTTACTCATGATTTGGCAGTTAGTATTGATAGTAAATAGTGGGTTATGTAAGTCGAATCTGACACTAGGAACAGTTGGTAGGTACACCACAAGTTATTGGGAATTGACTGATTATTGTTCCAGAGGGAGCAGAGTTCTCTCATTTCTCATGTTTAGTGTCTTTCCCATTACTTGACATAACTAACGACATAATTGAATTACAAAATTGGAATTCTGCAAAACTATAATGATTAAATCCCATAGAGTATGGCACCTGCATTTGACAGCAATTGTTTTTCATCATTTGATTTTCGCATCATGCTGACTGCAAGTGTTAATCTTGTGCATGTTTGAACGTATATGTTCGGCATAGAGACTGCTGTATGGATGCAAGAAGGGAGGGTTCAAAGAGAAAGTGAGTGATTGAGGTAGCATGTTTGTTCATGTGTTAGTTATTGGTGGGATATCCAAACAGAATGTGCAGTTATATGAATAGATCTTTAAAGACTGATTATATTGATTATATGCAGAATCTTAATTTGAAATATGATTTACTCTGGGGAGGATAAAAATGATTTGTAAAGAGAATTATTAGACCATTCACCGTATCATAGCAGGGATGTTGTTGTATAATAAGGGAATACCATAGGTGAAACCAAATACACCAGTGTCATTATGTTTGTTTTTAACATAAGGTATATCAACTTAAAATGGTTTCAGAAAATTATTTTCTTGTATTTAATTTCGGTTTCATTTGAAAATATAAATTGTACTTTCTGAAATGAAATTTATTAATAGATACACATGTCATACATATTTGAAATATTGGAGAGATGGGATCAAACCTGCATTCATAAATAACTTTATGTTGAAGTGACGGTCAAATTCTACAAAATAATACACTGAAAAGAAAGCTTGCTGTAAGTTTGTTAACAGACACTACAGTACAATTAGTACAAGAAATCTAAGCTTTATCATTCCGTAGGTAACATGCACAGAAACACTCCCAGAATACACTTGAGGAGGTTCAATAATTTCCCCCTTAGTTTACCTAACTTTTGTAAATGTTGAATGTTGTGGTTTTAGGATGGGAAAAAAATGTGATGAATCAGGTTTTCATTAGGCAAACCTAGCCATGTACCAATAGTGGTGTTGGAAGCAAGCCTTTAAAACCAACAGGAAGATTATTAAAGATACTCTAGGAAGTGCTTGTAAGTAAGAAGGGATAACATCTCTGTTAGTAAGGAAACAGGAACCATACTTCTGTATTAGTGACTGTATCACACTTGGTTTTGAATGTTACCTTTTGCCATATGTTCACCCTTGATTAGGGCTTCTGTTTAAGCCATCAATCAGCCTAAACAAAATTAGTATGACTAACACAATTGATTGTATGCATTTGTTTGTTGTTTAATTACATTGTCATGCCTTTTCCCCTGCAATTGGACAGTTGCAGATCACATAGTCTCTTACCATCTCAATTTCCCACCAAACATTATGCGTAGTCCGTTTTGGGATAGGTACAAGTTGAAGGCTGGGCATCTACGACCATGTTTACTGTATCAGACTTAGTTATTTGTATACAAAGCAGCTATGACTCCCTGTAGTTTGTAACTCAGGTGTCTTACTGTATATTATTGCTTGTGCTGTATTAAACCACATTCATATTCTTTGGCAGTACTTATGTAGTTGCATGGCATTTTGTGTGTAGTTTATTATAGTTGGTAATTATTTGATTATAGTGATTTGTGCAGTCTTACCTGTCTTTTTTCCAAGCCTGTAACTTTTATTGTTTGTTACTGAACTTTGTATTTTTCCTCTTAGTAGCAAAACAACTCTAGCACTTCCTATCAAGCTTCGCTGTTGCTTGTATAAGTATCTTCCACTATTGGTATCAGCCCTATATTTTCTTGTATATCTTTATTTCTAGATACCCATCCTTTTGAAAGTAACTCCCTCTCCCCTCTGCAATTTACATCCTTCCAAAAGCTAATAATCTCTCAACCCTTCAGGTAATCTTGCAGCCTTATCTCAAGTTATGATCAGTGTTCGCATTAACAGTGCTTGAATATCTTGAATGTAATTCCTGTGGCTGATTCTGTTTCATCATGAATGAAGCATGCATATCAACAAAATTATGTAAACGATTTCTCTACTATTTGTTGAATCTGAAATGTATTTCGACCAAGAAGTCCTCCTAAGTAGGCTGAGTTTTGTATGTACTGATTGCTGCAAATTATCAGCAAAAACATGGAAGCCATACCTTCTTTTCTCCATCTTAGAGTTTCTCTTTATATTCTTATTCCCACATTAGTGAGATGATAGCAGGAAGAAAAGAACATTGGCCTCATTTGCAAATATTTCACTCTTCAGCTGTCATGTTTTTATGTACTGAAACCAGAGCCTGCGTATTATTGATAATAGTTCAGCATTTAACACCTAATTGTACTTTCCTGCTCCAGGATCCTCTTCTATGGAGCTCCCACAGTGCTCAGGTACCAGCCAAGTTCATTTGGGGGGACCACAGGTCAAGCAGTGTGGTGATGTGTGTATGTATTTATGTGTTGAGTGTGGGACAGTTGAGAATATTTAATGTCTTCAGGATAGGGAATCCTGACATTCCATGCATGTAAAGTAATTAACTTTTACTTTTGTGGGTAATCTAAAATCCAGAGAAAAATTGTAGGTAATTTAGAAGGGGGAAAACAATTTAACCAATGCATATACCTAGATAATAGGATTTGCAGAAGCAAGAAGGGATTTAAAAAGAACTTTCCCGAAGAGATCTTCTGCTGATGCATGAAACACTTGTTCGTAATGGAAGATTTCAAGCTCGGCAGTCACAACCTCCTCCTCCTCCTCCTCCTCCAGTAAAGGAAAAGGACTAAAGACATTGCCCACAGACACTCTTAAACCTTCCTTCCCTTATAGTGTTGCCATATGTATTTCTTCTGATGCCTTCTCAGTGGGACATCATTTTGATGCCCTCAATAGGAGAAGGCAACATTTAGATGGTTCTTCTGGTGGGAACCCTTTGGTTGCATCTTTTTTGGAGCATCTTTGGTCACTTCTAGGCAGAATTCTTTGGTATACTTTTGAAGGAGTATTCATCAAATACTTCCAAGAGCAAAAAATCAATGAAGCATAGATATTTTAACTCAAACCCAGCTGGATTTGTGTTGAGTAGTGGGAATGAGTCCTGGGATGATGACAAGGGAGATCCATCCCTTTCATCTGCTGTATTATTTAAGCTTGATTCTAAACAGTGCAGTCATCATCAGGCAAGCCCAAAAGCTTGAGGAGAGGAACTTCTCTGAGTAAGGAGCTTTTAATTTGTTTTAGATATTGGTTTATAGTGTAAAATATTCTGTAATGGAATTGTAGAGGAATCCATGCCCATTTGGAAGATCTTAAGAGTTTTGCTGAATGAGACCTCCCATAAATCCATTTGCTTTCTTGAAACCAAGCTAGGCCATTAGATCTTAACTCAGAAATCACTTATAGTATAGTTTCTTTGAAGACTACTTAACAAGTGACAGCATTACAAACATTTGAAATCAGAAATTATTGTTTGTTCCCTATATCTGCCTTCCAATGGAGAACCTTTGGAAACTGGGATTGAAGATGTAATAAATGAGCTTCCTCAGCCTGGTGATTTCAGTGTGCCTAGCCTTTTATGGGACAGAGAATGCAGTAAAAGAGATGCAAGAGAGAGATTGACTGACAACTTTTTATCAGCCTTTGACATTAGTATTTTGAATGATAGTATCCTTACTAACCATAATGTACACCTTGGAATACTTTCCAGTACTAGAATAAGAGAATTGACTTGCAGGGAGATGTTAGAGGCTTTAGATTTGCCCATCTTGGAAGAGAGAAGAATGAGGAGTGACTTGATCACAACCTTCAAGTTTTTAAAACAGATCCATGACTTGGACACTGAACAGTTTTTCGAGAGTTATAGGGTAAAAGAAACCAGAGGACATAACATGAAATTAAGCAAGATACTTGTTGAAATAAGATGTAAAGAAGTACCCTTATAGTATAAGAGTGGTGAATAAATTAGGTGAGTCTACAGCTCATGAGGTCTTATTGTACATGTAAGAGAGGAGTAGAATGTGGTATGGCATAGTGATATATGCATAAGATATTCAGTTTGAGTTTATGAAATAAAGTACAGTTTAATGTAGGAGATTCACATGATACTAAAGAAGGGGAAAGGAGGAAAAGTCATAAAAAATCAATAAAGACCTGTTGAGTCTTTTTTTTAGCTGTATTAGTGGCTGTTCAGTTAGAGAAAGGGACTAAATATACATACAGAATCAATTGATTAGGGCATTCCGTTTCCCATACCATCTCATGAAAAAAAGACCCTATACAGTGAACAGTTCTTTGAAATATGGAGGAACAGAACATCCATAGGATATAACATGAAATTTAGCAAGAAATTGGATAGAAAGATGTAAAAAAGTACATTTTAAGTATAGGATTTATGGGTAAATGGAGTAATCTGAATGAGGATGTAGTAAATGGGGACAGCATACAAAAATTTTGAAGTTTTATAATAGTTGTGAAGGTTTCAGAGATGGGGACCCACAAATGGAAAACATCTAACATTGGGTCAGAACTTCAGTATACTTTTCAGGTTTGGTCACCAAACATGTATAAGCCCAAAGAACTACTGTAGAAGGCCAAGAGGAGGAGAACAAAGATCATATTTGAATTAAGAGAGCTGAGTTACAGGAAAAGCTAAATACCTTAGATTTGCAAGCATATGAGTGGGTAAAGTGAGGGGAAGCTTATCTCAACCTACGTTTTAAGCCAGCTTGATCATGAAGATACAAAATAGTTCTTTGAAAGGTACAGGGATTGAACAGAGACCATAGTATGAATTAAGTAAAAATATTCTTAGAAAATATGTTGATAAGTACTTTGATAGTATAAGAGTAGTGGATGAATAAGCTGAGTGATGACATCTCATTAATGCCATAAACATGTATTTGTATACCCTATCCTGAGACAGGTACCCATTTATTGACCAGCCACAATTGGACGATGAAAACTTGGGTGTAATATGGACTTACTGCTGCAATGAGGATTTGAGCATGATTTACAAATTGATAATTTCACATACAAACTAGACAAACTCCAAAGTAGGTCTGATGAATTGTTGATGAAATTCATCCCAAGTGAAAAATAATGAGGATAGCACACAGCAAAAGATGTTGAGTTAGAAATGATTTAGAAGGAAATTGTCACCAGAGACATTAAGAATAGGCATAATCCCAGCCAATCCCATAGTCCCATACCAGGATAATATTGGTGAAGATAACATAGTCCCATACCAGGATAATATTAGTGGAGACACTCTGTTTACTGATGAATATTAGAACAGCATTCAAGTAAGTGGATATGAAAATATTCAAATATTCAGCAAGCTCTTCACATCCTTCTTTCAGCCAGATGCTTCTCAAGTTGGGCAATCATATTGAAAGAAGCTCAAAGAACTAATTGAGAATGTCCAGAAGAGGGCAAAAAACATGTTACTGGAATTAAAAGAATTGAATTATTGCAAAGGTTAAGGCCTTAGATTTCTGCACTGTATAAGTAAAAAGGGTAAGGGATGACCTGATCACAACACTTAAGTTTTATTCCATTATATGTGACATATACCATTTATCTACACATAAACAACTGTGAGATTCATCATCTGAGACAGTTTTTGTGCCACTGTTTTAAATTTCACACCAAGCGAAGCATTCATAGATTTGAAACACTCCACCTCAACTAAACAGAGGTATATAAAAAAATTATTTTTTCCACTTTTCATACTCTCTGCATGCATTTCTTTAACTATTCAGGTATATGATATTTTCAAGAATTTTATTTGCATGCCATTATTCAGCAACATGATTTTTTCCCCCCAATTTTTCTGGTAGCCACAGGTTAAGGGTTGAACCTGGTTGCTGATATCAACAATGAACAGTTCTTGCAAAAGATATAAGAATATAGCAACCAGAGGTTATAACCTGCAATTAACCAAGAAACTTGTTAAAAAATATGTAAAACTGTAATTTTGTAGTAGAAGAGCAGTGAATGAATGGAACAAACTGAGTAATGAAATAGGTAATGTGGACTGAAGTGTACAAGTTGTATGATAGTTGAAGAGATTGGGTCCTGTGAGCATAAAGCTTCTCCCTGTATATTACAAATAGGTAATTATACACACTCACATAGGAATATAGACATGGTACATATATACAAGGTTTGGAGAAGAGGCAATGTGAGTGTTAAACTTTCTCTCTGTAATACACAAATAATTATCATAGACAATACTCCCAGATTTTTCAAGATGTTTGAGGGTCTAAAGCTCATGATGCCTATATCATACAAATAGTTGGGGTTGGGGTGTGTAGAATGTAAAGGGTGCCAAAGTGATACATGCATTGGATATTAAGTTTGAGTATGCCAAATTTTGGGAGTTTAACTCCTTTTGCTGCAGAAATACACTTACCATGCAGTGAAAGTAGCCCTCAATATGATTATCATCTACCAAGAAATTATTATCATCTACCAAGAAACAAGCAGTAGCAGTCTGTGCATGAGAAAGATTTACTAGGCAACAATGTCCCTGCCGTCACCAGTCCCCCCTTGGGAGAATAGTTAATGAGATCAACTGTCTGCTAGCAGATATTTGATTAGTAGTCCGGTACATGGATAGAGAATTATTCAGCAAAATGTTCGCATCAAATATAAGGATAGAAGTAGAATATGCTTCTCAAGTTTGGCTATTGCACTTTAAGAAGGATAAAGATATACTAGATAAGGTTTAGAGGAGAGAAACAAAGATGGCACCAGAAATAAGAGAACTTAGGCACAAGGAAAGGGTAGAGGCAGTCACATGGAAAGGGTAGAGGCTTGAGATTTACCCACCTTGGTAGAGAGAAGAAGGAGGGGTGATCTAATCATAAACTCAAAGTTTTGGAAATTAATTGATATGTGCAGTGAATAGTTCTTTGAGTGATGTATGGATGAAACAGCCAGAGAACAACATGAAATTAAGCAAGAAAATTTATAGAAATGATGCGAGAAGTACTTTTATTGTAGAAGGATGGTGGGTGAATGAAAGGAAGTGACTGAAAACATGGTTAATGCAGACAACATGCAAATATTTAAAAAGTTATATGATGGCTATTGTTCATGAGAGGGGGGCTTCATGAAGGTTAAACTCCTCTCCTTATGGTACAAATAGGTAATCACACACACACACACACACACACACACACACACACACACACACACACACACACAC
>JAUTXX010536508.1:0-10806 GCA_032273605.1 Panulirus laevicauda | reverse complement strand
GCTGTATGTCACCAATGATGCTACATCTCCATACTTCAACACAGCATCCATCCAGCCATGCCAAACAAAAGGCTGTCTCAACACCTGCCCTAGCAACACAGCCTGGATATGACACTCCTGCCTACCTGGGTTGGGCTAAAAGCAACCCAAAACTACCTCACACTTGCCCAAAACATAGAAAAATTTTGATGGCACCAAGGAAAACTAAGGATACTCAAAACAAGATGCAGAGGTTGGTAAAATGGCATACTTTAGTATATGTATTGTTGCAAGAGGTCATAGTGGTGCACTATGTTCATTTAATTTTTTTCATACCTGATCGTCATTTCCCTCGTCAGCGAGGTAATGATGTATGTATGCATATTATATTACTATTTATCTTTTTTATTACACTTAATCACTGTTTCCTGCATAAGCAAGGTAGCGCCAGGAAACAGATGAAGAATGGCCCATCCACTCACATATATAAACACAAATGCCCATATACATATATACATACTTATACATGCTTATACACAGATATATACATTCCTATGAGTCCATGGGGAAAATGAAACACAATAAGTTCCCGAGTACACTTTCGTGTAATAACCACATCATCAGGGGAGATACAAGAAAGAAATGTTAGTCAGTTGATATACAACGAAGAGACGCCATATATTACGAGACGGTTCAACACGGGTATAAAACTCTTCGTAACACAAATAATCTATGATAATCACACAACTGCGCATTGGCTCACTTCATTTGTCTTCCTGGCTGTGAACATTTAGAAGTATGCTGGAGTGAACAGAGACGAACTGGAAGTTTGTGTGAGAATTTACATGTATTATCTACCAAAGCTAAAAACTAACACTAAGAAATTCATAGTAAAAAAAAATCACTGAGTCAGTCATGGTAAATTATCCAGACTGCACAAGTGTGACTATGTGTTAGAAGGAGTTTGGGTGAAGGGGATTTCGATGACTTTTCATTTGGAGAAGAGATCAGAACATTTATGGACGAATCACTTGACACAATACTGTAAGGACGTTATCATCAGTGATAAAGTAAACACGTTAAGAAGCCACTATAGATGGATAGAAAAACCTAGAAAATGAGGAATTAAATCACAGCTAACGAAAAAAAATCAAACAAATTTGGAAAGCAAACTTAGGGAACTTAAGATGTACTTAAAATCAGTTATGATTTTATGAACTCGAAGAGACTGAAGGAACTCAGGCATAGGATAACCAAAGGACAGGTGGCGCATCTAGTATAGGGATCAGAGAAAAAATGTCGGGAGGAAAGTCCCAGGATGATCTTGGAACAACAGTATATGACCATAATACAACAGACCAGAGACTGATGCAAACAGGGATAGGAAAAAAAGGGTTAGATCTGGGGCTGAAGAACAGAAGATAGCGACTGATGCTAAGTAGCAGAAGTCTTGGGGACACTGAAACATAGAGTTGCTTGTCTGGGTCGTTGGTCGACCAAGCTGTTGGAAGCCGCAGCCCTCAGGCCCTATACCCCTAAAGCCTGGCTGGTCTGGTACACTTTGTAGGCACTTGTCCAGTGCACTCTTGAACTTCTCTACTGTGCATGTAATGATCTTTCTGATGGTAGCATCCCAGGCTGTTCCAGATGGTAGCTGGCAAAGTGTTGAAGAGTCTTGGGCCTGGGATGTTTAAGGTGTTCTATCTTTTTGTGCATATCACACCTTTGGCTTTCGGAGTCAGTATTTTACAGTCTTCCTTGCCTGTCATGGCAGCTGATGTTACTTCCGACTGTAAGTCGAGACCAATACTTTCTAGAATTTCTATGTAGAGATGATGATATACCTCTCCCGACTGCGCTCCAGAGAATAATATCCTCAGATAATTCTGTCCTTTCCAGTAATTTGGTTCCCTTTACCACATTAATAAGGGCAGTGAAAGATATCTAGACATTTTCCAAATCTGCGATTTCGCCCGCCATGTAGTAATGTTAGAATGCAACAGTATTCAGTTTATGAAACAATTAATGCCTTGCATAATATTATCATCGGTTTTTCTTCCCTTGTCTTGAAGGTCCGCAGGATCCAGCCTGCCATCAATCCGCATGAGGCAGCCGTTGTTTTGTTATGTTCGCTGAAGGCTAGGTCATTAGCCATCATTACTTCGAGGTCTTTCACATTATTCAAGTGGTTTATGACAGTGTCTATATCTGTCCGATATTCTATGCTCTTTTTTATTTCTTCATTTTCTTCATACAGGAGGAGTTGAAATTTTCCTCCATTGAAGAGCATGTTGTTCTTGGTTGCCCAGTTAAAGACTTTCTTTACCTTACTTTGTAGCTTTCGGCATCATCTATTAATGTAATTTTCCTACTTCTTCTTGCATCAGCTGCAAAGAATGATGCGAAACTGTGGCTCGTGTTTGCGTCAGTCAGGAATAAGAATGAGAAACAGGAGGGGTGTAAGTGCAATTCCTTGGGTGACTGAGCGTTTTACCACGGAGGCACTGGAGATGGCATGGTTTATAATTACGTATTGTGATCTTATTAGTTAAAAAGTTGAATAACCAACTCCCAGTTTTTCCGGCTGTTCCCATTTTCGCATCGTCACATTTGTCAAATGCTTTAGCAAAGTTTGTGTAAATCACGTCAGCATTTTCTGTTTCCCCGTTAATTATGGTCAAGCAACTGAGAGAGGAGGAAGATCATCCTGTCCTTACACCATGTTGTCCTGGGTTATGTAGCTTGGTCACTTCCATAAATTCAATCAAATTGTCTCTTAAGGACTCTAAGATTCTGATGATGTGCGATGTTACTGCTATCGGCCGATAGTCATTTGTGAGAGCTTTGCTTCCACCTTTGTGGAGTGGGGCGATGTGGCTCACTTTCAGACTCTCGGGAATGATGCCAGAACCCAGACTTTTTCTTCTGAGGATATTTAGTACTGAATAGTACTCGTCTTTCTCGTTCTACTCTAAACCATCTGTGTTTTCTTCTCGCTGTTGCATGTTTGGATCACCAAAGTGGTCACGTCATTTACACATTCCTCCCCTGTTTTGGCACTCAATAATTATCCCATTGCGTCGCACACATCTCATTGATCACATCCTCCCAGTGTATCCGTTCACTGTCAAACCTGAAATTACTGAGAACACCTCACTGTTTCCTGTGTTCTGCCTAAGTCATCGAGCAACCAAGCTGGTTTTCACCCTCGTCAGGTTGTGATCAGATTATAGAGTGTCTGATATACAAGTATCACACGTTAGAGCCACAGTATTTGTGAAGATTAATTCCAGACTGTTTTACTTGTAGTTTTTTTGTCATTTGTTAACTGAGGGAGAATTTTTCATAAAGTCTGAATAAGTCTTTTTGCAACTGTTCTTTTGATCTGCTTCCCGTCTCAGTACTTTGTGCTACGATGCTATTTCCTGTGGGTCTCCACTGAATGTGTGTGTTGTGGGTTGAAGTCTCCTAAGACCAATAGATTTGGTACTGGGTCTCCGAGGAGGTCGAGACATGATTCTACGTTTCTTAAATGTTCCGTAAATTCATGAGGCTTTGCATCAGATGGTCATCAGTTTAATGCAATAGCCAGGTTAGGGTTTTCAGTCTTGGCAACGAATGCTTCCGCTACATTACTGAAGGAGTTTAGGTGTTCATTTGTTGTTAGTGTATCTACTATATACAGTGCAACTCCTCTACGGTGATCGTATCGATCCACACCTCACTATTCATATGGTCTTTACTATGTGGTTTAGTGAAGACCGCACATACCGCACGAGACATCCTGGATGGTACGGTGAGAAACCGTACTGTTAGAGTTGATATTTGATAGCAATAAATGTTGCTGTTATTAGGAAGTATACATTTTCTTTCAACATATATTTCCATGAACTTTACTAAGCCGCTAGATGGCAAATTTCCCCGCTAGACAACACATCAGAACCGCTAAGTTAACGGATAAATTGCTAAAATGGCAACAGTGCCTCTGACATCCGTCCCTTGTTTTTTTCCCCACACGCAACTTTCTATCCATTAACGAAGTCTCCTCCATATTCTTGCCTGAAGATCTAGCTTGCTAACCAGCCTCCTATGTGGGTGGTGTCAACTGCTTTCTGGTCGTCTTGGTAACACACAATCCGACCATCCTTCACTCGTATGTGAGTGGGAGTTCACTCTCTTACAGACAATCTAAAACATTTGCTACACCTGACCTCCTTCCTCTGAGTCCACGTTGGCGTTCGGTTTTAGGTAGTCTGTTCTTCGCGAGGTGTTATCCACCTGCTTCCTGATGATGTTATTTAATGTTTCCCAGACCACATTCGGCAGCACTGAGGTTAAGAACGATGGTGAAATGAGAGGAAAACAGATTTCAAGTCACTGATGGTTTTCTGGAACCGAAAGATAACCATATCCCGACCAAGGAGTGAAGGCTGTAGAAGGAACAGATAAACATGACAGGTGCAATTTCTGAGATTGAAGAGCCACAGTGAGAACTGGGAGATACATCGATGATGTAAGAGGAGGATCAGTACCCACAGTATGGAGTGTCGGTACAAAGGTACTTTTAAGCTGAAGAAACTTGCAAGCAAGGAGGGATCTTTAGCGACAGTCATCTCAGACTGAAGGAGTCACGCACGAGAGGAAAAAAATAGTGATGTTAAGACGGAAAGAAATCAGGGAACATCAACAGAGGCTGGAAATCTAAACATCCCCGCCACTGCCACAGAGACCAAGAATGTTACGAAATATGAATGAAAACAAGATACATGGACGCCGATGGACTGGTTCTTATATATGGACGCGGATGGACTGGTTCTTATATATGGACGCGGATGAACCGGTTCTTATATATGGACGTGGATGGACTGGTTCTTATATACGGAAAGTAACTACAGTTCGACGATCTAATTAGGGTAATCAGACCTGAGACTGTGGGAACAGTGGGGACCACTGGGATACAATCTAACTTGATACATGATAACATGGAAGGAAAGAGAAGACAATAGACAAGGAGGATCGGCCCACGTAATAAGGAACAATATTAAGTTCACAGAAATATTGATGGATTGTCTATTCAAACAGCACATAACGCTATGAACAACTGAACGAAAGAACTGAAAAGTTGTGTTACTTATAAGTGATGATAAGCCTTCGAAGACAATGATAAACTAAAACATAATGAACAAAGACAAAGATGAAGGAACATGAAGCAGAGACATGTCCTCCTCACAGAGGACAAACTTCTCATAATGTAGGATTCTAAACTGTGAAAAGATAGACTAAGGGAATTTCAGTTATCAAGATAGGAGACACACATTGTATGGGTGCGTAAAAGAAACGCATCCTGCATCACAATGTCACTGAGCACAGTAGAGTCTTCCAAACTAATGCATAATCATCACATGATCACATGCTCACATACGCTGTAGTAATATGGAAACTGTAATCATCAGATGGGATGCGTCAGATGAATAGAGTGATCACGTGAATGAGAACGTAAACCTTATCAGAAAGGAGACAGTCTGGTTTCCTATCTGATACGTCATGAAAATGACACAAGAGCTGGTATGAATTTCTCTTAGAATACATACTGGGAAATGGAATTATGTAATCATGACATAGATCATCGTTGTGGAAGGTTCTGTATAATACACTATGAAGGATTAGGAACATGGGTGGCTATAGCCGCAAATACAGTGAGGTGGTTAAAAATGACAGAGACGTGGTTCAATAAATGATGTCAAAGAAGACCTATAGGCAGCGGGACAACCATCCAGTATTTGAAAGGTAAGAAGGAACATGGAAAGAGTTTAACAGGATGAGAATAAACACAGAAACTTTGAAAAGAGTATTGTGGACAAGGTAAGAGATAAACTAATACTTTTTTCTCAGTAAATCCGTCAGGAGTAAATTGTCAATCAAAGAACACCTACTCAAGCTATCAGGCTATGGGGTTCAGAGGGAAAAGTTGTAGATAATGGAAAGATATGCAGCTAGGGCAAGTGTAAGGGGCTGAATAAGAAATTCAAAAGTCGTGTTCACAGTGGAAGACTTTACTGCCTTAACACTAGTGGGATGGAATTGGGAGGTATTAGAAGGGAGTAAAATTGTTAAAACATACATAATCACACAGATATAGGCTCAGAACCATGTAAGACTCATCGTTCGGTAAAATTCTCTATGTGTCCTAAGGCAGTGTGCAGATACGCTTGACCCATGTGAAATGTTCAATTAAGTCGCTGGGGAAAGGTAAAGTGGCAAGAGAGTGAGAAACGGTAGATGTCATACCCATCTTTAAGAAAGGAGACTGGGAAGTAGAGCCGAACTCCAGATCTGTCTGTCGAAAAAAAAAAAATCAGCAAGCAAAATACATCAGAAAGCGACTGGATAACAACGTGCAAAAAAGAAACTACCTAACCAAGATACAACAAGGTCTCAGAGAAAGGTCAGCCGCAGCAAACGTTTTTGATTTCTATGAGAGAGTGAGCTCCAATTCACACATAGGATTGTGTGTATCAAGACGACCAGAAAGTAGTTGACATCACCACATAGGAGGCTGGTTAACAAGCAAGATCTTCAGGTACAAATAAGGAAGGGACTCCGGAAGTGGATAGAAAAATACTTGTGGGGAAAGGAACAAGGGATGGATGTCAGAAGCAACATTGCCATTTAAGCTATTTACCCGTTAAATCTAGCGGTTCTGATATGTAGCAAGGCGGGGAAATTTGCCAACTAGCGGCTAGCATTTCTTTTTTTTTCTAACGGGCTAATTACATTCTGGCAAATTTCGAGCGAATATGTCTCACTGGGATGTTTGAGGACGCTCAATGAAGTCCAAAAAAATATATGTTTATAACGAAAAAATTTTCCCTAGTCACAATTACATTAACAGCTATCAAATGTCAGTTCGAACTGCGTACTGCCCCTCCCCGCACCATGTACGTATTCACTTGTACAGTTCATGTCTGCTCCTGCCGCTGCTGCTTCACATTTTACAGTGTGGCCATCGGCAACTCAAGGGTGGGCCATTTTGATAACTGCTTCTTTCCCTACTCGACGAAACTTTGAATGAAACTTTCTATTTTCTCATGTTTTTCTCAATACCTATGATATGGCACATTTCAAAATACATGTCTCACTTCCTCCATATTTTCGCAAACACTTTCCTTTGTCTTTTCTTTTTCCTTTTCATGATTCTCTCTATATTTCAATTAAGATCCGGCCTCGATGTGGACTTTTGTCCGAGACTGGAGCCTCGTTCACTACAGGTTTCCATATACTGACTAAGAATATAAGCAAGTGTGTGTTTATGTTCGTATAGCTGTGCGTGCGTGTCTATATACGTCATCTGAGTGTGTGCGTAACTTCATGCTTGTACGTATGCCTATGCGCGTGATTACGTATATACGAATGTCTGTAGGGTGTGTATGTGTGCGTGTGAGGAACAAATTAAGTGTCTATATGGGAACAGTCTCCTTATTTACGTGTGTGCAGGGATGTAGAGAGTCGGGAGGTGCATGCAGAGGTCGGTGTACATATGTTAGGCAGTAGATGCTGCAACGAAAACACAAATTACAGACACATCCAAGACCTGGACAGCAGCGCTAATATGGATCACACCTGGTTTTCACGTAGCCCCAAAGCCCTGAGAGAAGCTCCAGTCATCCATCGATATACGCAATGAACAATTCTTAGCTTAGCCAACTTGTTTCCTAAATCAAGAGAAAATGTAACGACAGACACAGCCTTAGTCTGCTGGGGTTATGTATAATCAAATCACTAAAACAAAATATCCAGCAAGACATCTACAAACTTCAGCAAAACCTGCACTATACATTTATACACTGTAACTCTATCATTTCTCCACTTTACCCTTCACACGTCCAAACCCTTCCTCTTCCTCTCATATCTACCCAGTTACAAACAGCAGATGTTCTGCCCACAATCTCTCACCCTGCCTGACTCTCACTGTGACAACCATCAGGGAGGCGCAGTCGACCCCGCATGCAAGGGTGCGAAGCTAAGGCATCAGTAGAGTGTGTTTACTTGGGTACGATCACATTTGGGCTTAATTCCTTCTAGCATGACAACACGACGCAAATACGACGGTACGACCGATGGGTGACCACTGACGTATTGTTTTGAAGCGTCGTAAAGTACTAGGATGCTCCGAAGAATGACCCTTAATGCCATCGCTTTTAAGATGTACTTTTGGCTGCGTACTAGTTTAAATGCTGAAATATTTACTTTCTTCTATTTCTGTTACCTGCATGTTTTACTTTCAATATCTTCAGCTGATAACTGATCAGTAAGCCGAACCACCGGAACACAGTCGCCAAATGAACACCACAAAACTTGACAAATGATAACAACAAATGCGCCAGATGTCCAGATGGAAGTAGGAACGACGTGCTGCTAGGCTGCACACAACAGGCTGGGGAAGGGTTGCCATCGAAATAGCAACTTCGGGACAAGGCTTGGCTCTCAGGGTCGGGCCTGTGCGGGAAGCGGGTTCGGACGCAGAACTAGGCAAGCAAGGCGAGAGAGGCGGCGTGGGTCGCTGGTCGCTTGGTTGGCTGGTTGGTTTAATCCAAGACACATATGGAGGCTGGGACGAACTGCCAAACTGTGTACAACAAACTGAGGGAAGCCTGCGAATGCCACGCAAATAGAATTGTGCTCAAGCTCATCCCTATCTAATTCTTCTCCAGGCTTCGGTCCCTGGCATTAAGATGGTAATGCATGCTATCACTTAATGCTATAGAGCACCTCACTGATCCATGGGCCATATGCAGAGTGAGATCATATGATACGCCATCTTAAGCACTAACTTAAACACCTAAACAGGGTGTTAAAGATTTTTCGATTGGTGGAAGCAATATAGCCTAGCTAACACAGACTACCTTACCAAAACAACAACTACAACCGTTTTTTACGTCATAATCCTCAGATCTGATTGGTTAAACACCTTCATGTTTCTTTCATATACGACTCCTCTTGTTAGCATAGTTGTGTTCATATGCACACCTTTTTCTGATCATCATAATTGTCAAATTTGCAACGACAAGTTTATCATTGTTTAATCTAAACGGTCTGAGGCGTAAAGTAAGATAAAAGATTCAGGGCAGGAGTTTTCAAAGACCTCAATTTTCATGGTAAGTTCATCACTTACTTGACATGTTTCTTTACTTTAAATTCATTCTCAAATCTCCCATCATTGTCGATGCTTCTCTTCCTCCATGTCTATCAAATTATTGTTGTAGTTATGGTAAAACTCCTTGTGTAGTATAACTTGGCTCATCTGTACATTAACTTCAATCATTGATGTATGAGCTATCACATACGCAGCATAACGAGTTATAGTATCTGACATCCCCCAAGAAAGTATGGCACTAGAGAGCTGGAGGTTTATGAAGAATATAGCAAAGTGGAACTTGTGGAGGAACACTGAAAATTTTCGTGAATGGAAACATTCAAAGTATATGATCGTGCAATAAGTTTGATGTACGGCATCCTTGTCAAAAACCCGTCTAATTGTCTTTAGCTATCAAATCTAACAACCTGGATCTTGTGTTCGCTCGAACACCTGACGAGGAACTTCAGCATGCACGTATGTTTAATGTAAACTTGTTTATCATGTCTCCTAAAACGACGACCAGGCATCATTTCACAGATTTTAAGTTCGACTCCTTAACATGCATGTTATGAAGTTTGGCTTCCTATGCCCCTCGGCACTCAAAGCTGATGTATCAAACAAAAGAACGACCCTTGTGCCGACAGTAGGAACCTTCAGCACCTCAGTACGACACTTGAGCACGACGGTAGAAGCCTTCAGCGCCTCAGCACGACCCTTAAGCACTACGGCACGGCTATCTAGGGTCCTGACCATTAACCTGCCCCGTGAGAGTCATGTGGGAGGCCATGATACCCAAGCGTCGCACCGTCGTCCTTAAAGGTCGTACCTTCGTGCTCAAGAGAGCTACCATATGGCACGGTTATCTGTCCTTATGACTACCACCTGATGACGACTCCCAATCCAACAGCAAACGAAAAATGCGACCATGAAGCGTTCGTCTGTTAACTACACACATGAACATCAATACAAGTAAGTTAGGTTCAACTGTAGGTACCGTAAACAACACCATTTTTCTTGGCTGTATTCCCTTCTTCTTTCTCCGTTAGTCTTAGGAAATAACTTTTATATCTACGTTAAAAAGAAAACGTAGGACAAACAACATTAGATATACGTCTGACTTATGGTAAACATTTCTCGCTACAGGAACATTAGCCTCTGGCAGTCATTAGATGTTGATGTCCTGTAGCTGTTGATAGTCATGTAGGACCATTATCTGTTCAACTCCATTTTGATCCATTATACATGAGGACGGACGTGTATGGAACTTATATAAGTCAAGGAGCAATGAACTCCCCCAGTGGAAGTATAGATTAAGGAGATTTGATGTGGTTAATGGGGTAGAAACGTTCCCATGTTTGTGGCTGGGTTGGGCAGGTGGTCGATGGGTGTGTGGGTGAGACGTGGGGACATTAGTGGGTGGTGAAGGTGGGTGTTGGTGGAGGGGGAAAGGTGTCGGTTGGCGAGGCAGTAGTAGTGTTGGTGGTTGTGGTGGGTTGGTGAAGGGTAGTCCAACAGTGTTGGAGAGGGAGGTGTGAGTGACGTGTTTCACTGGGTAAGTGGAAGGAACTGACGGCCGGCCTTGGTGGTGGAATAGAGACGTTGTTGTGAAGTGCAGGAGTTGCTGGTAGAGGGGGAGGGAGTGTTGGCAGGACGGGAGGGAGTGTTGGCAGGACGGGAGGGAGTGTTGGCAG
>JAUTXX010536507.1:0-20134 GCA_032273605.1 Panulirus laevicauda | reverse complement strand
ATTGTAAGAGTGTGGGAATTTAAACTGTACAAAATTATCCAGTTCATAGTTAGTGTACTGTATTAAAAACAGACTAAAACCTTTTTATTCAAACATATTCGCCATTTCCTATATTCGTAAGGAAGTGTTAAGAACAAGGGACTGAGCTTTAGAGAGACTATCCTCACTTAGCCACTTCTCTGTCCCTTTTTTTGGAAAAGTAAAAAAAAAAAAAAGAGGGGAGAATTTCCAGCCTCCCGCTCCTCCCCTTTCAATCACCTTCTACAACATGCAGGGAATACGTGGGAAGGATTCTTTCTCCCTTATTACCTACAAGATATAAGTTTCTTATGTAAAATATAGGGAGGGTTACGGGGATCAAGTTAAATGTGGGATGAACTAATGCAAAAGTAGAAGAAATTTTTCTAGAAATCAAAAGAACCTATGGATACTTAACTTCCCCAAAGAGCCAACGTTAATATAAGTTTTAATATCTTCTGATAAAAATGATTGATATAAATTCATGTTTACATCCAGTTGCAGATACGTTTGTGCGGTGTGCATTCAAACATAAACAAGTGAATTTCAATAAACATTCTTCATCTGGTGGGAAGCAACACAACACTATCGCTAGTGCGTTTCAATTATAGCACTGAAAACATTAGCTGTTGTGGGGAGTTTGGTGAGGTTTTCATTGGCTTTGTTCATCACTAGGAGGGTTTCTGCTACCTGTACATAAATCAACTGCAAACTTTTCATCTTCTTGGCTTTTAATACCATCTACTTATCTATTTTCATTGGATTAAAAAAGTGCAAATCATTATCTGCAGGTTTTATTTTAATCATAATACAGATAATAAACAATGCATTCCATTGCCCAATTTCCTACACCCTTAAATTCAATAATCACCAAAAAATGCTTGGGGTGTCTTGGTACAAGTGGCAATATGAAACAAGTGCTGGTGAAAATATGCAAATGTGCTGAGTACGTGGTAAACGGATCATAAGGTCCTGCAACCTGACCATTATCCCTAAACACCAAAATACAGTGAAATATTCTTAAATACAAAAGGATTGCAGAGGGTCATCAAAATATACCTGCAATACTATGAGAGGCCCAGTCAACTTATGATATTCATGTTTATATCAACGCATAATTCCTCTTCTGTGTGTTTTCTAAGATGTTTCGGGATCTCTATTTCAATAATGCAGTGCCCTACAAGAAGACTGCAGCAGGGTCAGCAAAATACATGAAGCTAATGCTGTAGGTAAGGCCAGCCCTAGTCTTTAGGGGGCCCTAAGCAGAGTCTCTCTTCAAGACCCCTTCACTATTCAAACTGCCCCTTAATTTACAAACTCTGGGGGGGGGATGCCCTTGGGACAACATTTCCTCCTTTCTGAAGGCTGCCATATAATGGATGGGATTAGGGGGCCTGCTTAGCAGTCAGGGCCCCACACTCTGAGTATACAAAAGAATAACATATAAATTTACATTTAATACTTTTCAGTAGGTACTTTTTATGCTTTTGCCTTGCCATCTCCATTCTGATGATGATGCCATACTCTTTACTCATTATGATTCATCATAGGTTCCAACTTTCATTCCAACACCATTGCCAATTTACACAACAAAGTAAAATCATTATTTTTCTAACCCGTACGACATCCGGTAAATTAATGTGGCACACTCCCCATCGCTTAGACACCTTGTGTTTGCTGCCGAACCAGTCAAACCAGGGTAAAATTTCACCAAATAAAACTATACCACTACAAGTCTATTTACCCATTTCTAGTGCATTCTGCTCATATTTCTTTGTATATGACTATCTAAGCAGTGTTCCAATGTTGAAGGAGATCCCATTCTGACCCACCATGTTTCTATATATCTATTATGTGTACGGTTACAGGGGACACTGCCACACGGAATGTTTCTGAACATGCAGCACGGATGCATCAAAGTAGATAGAATAGAAAGACGTTCTGAGGCAATACAAATAATCTTTGTAACAGTATGTTCTATAAATATCAATAACTTAGCAAATATGAGCTTTTATAAGCCCAAAAGGGCTTGATTATATGTTACACTACCTCACTCTATTGAATGTTTTCTAGTGAACAATATTGATTTCAGTTCCATTAAAGTCCTGCCCTTACCATTCAAGATTTTATAAGAATCATTAATAAGAAGACTAAGAATGCACGTAGAAAGATTTCTATACAATCTACAAACACTAAAATTTCCTTTACCTTTCTCAAGCCACAGTTGAAGCCAAATTTATTCTACTCAAATAAGAAAATCTTAAGGAAGCTATCTTTTCTACACTATGTTGAGGACATTATCAAGAGAATCTCCTTAGCTTCCTACGAGCCACTCTACTGAGGGTGACACCAAGCTACCACGAGTGCTCGCCACGTCAGAGATCGTTACTAACTACCCCATCTCATATTAATCCCATGGCCAGGCAAAAAAATTAAAGATAATATCCACAAGACCATTTAAGTCTCACATCGAACCCAAGTCCCCCAACACTGGGCGAGGGATCACCTCTGGACTGAATATCTCCACATACACGCCATTTCTGGGTACCACTAACCTTTGCAAGTCGGGATCAATGATCCTTCGGCTAAATTAAGGAACAAAGGCCCGTCATAGATGATCTACAGCGTGAAAAGAAAAGGTCTTTTAGGTGGTAATAATCACAAGACTGAATGTTTACCAAACAAAACTGATCGGCTGCTGCGGCAGGACACCTGACTCTCGTCCTGCGCATCGAGGATTAGTGACTGGAAACCTGACATGATTAATTCTCTATAAAAAGCATTATCATAAAACTTTGGAGAGTGAGACAGTTAGAATTAATCATCTAAGATTATTATATGTCACTGTTGCGTATACATACCGCAAGCAATTTAACTGTAAGGTAATCACCAACTTTGCCTTTGATTGCATCCTTTATGACAATGTTGACAGTGTTTATTGTGTTTATGAGAAAAAATATAGAAAATAAGTTATGACTGTTTGCCAGTAATAATAAATGAAACCTAAATTAATCTTTCTATTTAAAGGAATAAATGTCAGCAAACAAAGTCTTCTTTTTTCATCCACTTCTCGTACAATTGTATTTTTTTCACTCGTTTCTAGATATTTCCAGTAAGTTCACTCAAGGGACTTACTTATCTCTAGCATACTATATACATAGAACATGAGCGAAGCATTTATGATAAACTATCCAAGTGGTCACCTTAGGATAATTTTCCTAGATGATACGCTCTGAGCTGACCAATCACCGCACAAGTAACTACAACCCCCAAATATTAAGCCAACGACTAATAACAACTCAGGACACAACTCTCGTAGGCTACAACATGTAAATAATAACACGTTGCCTTCTCGGAAAAACATAGATAAATAGAAATTTATCCTGGATAGACTACGTTTTATTTTTTTCTTGCACTACCGTGGTAATTGAATTACTGACAAAATTACGGCAGGGATATGGTTGCCTACTTCTCGTTATGACCAAGTTCTTCCATTTAGTTGGTTATCATTAAGTTTGGAAACAAATAAAGAATCTCCCATATAAACATTTTTCCTAGCGATTTGTTGGCATTATATTTAAGGATTATTTGAGGTTATACGGTAGCTAACACGGTAAATTGTTTAATATACACTTTCCCTTTAATGTGTCTTGCGGTCGATTTCTGAATAAATGTTTTGGAATATTTAATGTCCTGTTGACTTCTCCTTTTGCTTGTTTCTATAGGGCATTAACAATGTCTTAATCATACATTTTAACTTTCTTTCGGTATATTCAAGTTTATTGTTGGCTGTAATGGACTAAACTTTGTATTGTACTGTGTACAGTATTCGTCTTGTATCAGCAAGTGAAAAGTTATTACTGAACTGTAATAAAACGTTTGTGACACAAGCCAGATACTATTGTAAAGGTTATAAACACCCATGTTGTACAGTATATATGATTTATATAACTTCCCTGGCACATTGCTTTGCCTAGGTGAAAGGTATATGGCTATAATGAAGGACTCCCAAAGAAAGGGCGTTTTATTAATTGCAAATCCTAAACATGTTTGGATTTTAGACCTCCTGTATTATGGGGAACACATGCAATGGGAGCATTGCGTCCTTGGAAATGGCCCTAAGTTGACCGAACTTATATTATAGTATAATAAACTAAGTATCACTTTTATTAACGTGGTGGTCAATGTATTGCTTTAAACACACTGGGCTGAAGGCAAGGATACGTAAGTGATGATGAAGAAACTGTATTTACCTGATCCAGTCCATTGAATTAGGAATAAGAGTGAGTGGTTGTCAAGTTGCACTCCTCTTACCCAGGTAGCTGTCTTTTCTTCTTTCTGCCACACTCACACATGGACTGCTGCCATTCTGTCCACACACACACACACACAGTCTCTCCTTGTCGCACAACACTTGACATCACTTGGCTCACACAACCTAGTCCTCATAACTCTAGGTACATATTTATTTATATGTATGTAAATAGATAAATAGGTCTCCATTAGATGATATGTAGCCCCTCGGGTAACTTTTCTTATTAGTGCTATCCTTTGGACTTGGTATTAACTTTTAAACCTTATACTCTGGTTTAGTTTCTGGTGAAAGAATCCATGTCCTTCAGATGATGTTGATAATTCCATATCCTGCTTATATTACTTTGTCTGACTTGCAGCCTTAAGGTATTACAGCTTTTAGGTCTTGTGCAAATCTTTCTTTTTCTCTCCACAAGTTTGCTTGACATAGTGATTGGTAGAATTTTTATTTCATTATGCAGGTGGTTTTAGTGAGCTAATGGCCTTCCAATGTGTCTGTGTGAAGGTGTGAAGAGTATTTGGCATGGCCCTGTAAAGTATATTAGCAGCAATCTTGTTTCATGGTCACCTAATAATATTTGAAGTTGTACATAGTATAGATATAACTGAATAAGGAAAGTACAGAGAAGCTAAAAAGTCATAGAACTTTATCAGGCTTTGGTCAGTTTTAGCAAATATCTCAGGACTAAGAGAACTGTTGCTTCTACACTGAAGTGTTTTGCGAGTTAGTATCCATGAAAATATTAACTCCGACTTTGTCTTTTGCCATAGGCAAAAAGTTAAAAGCATTGAGCAAAAGGTGGGTTAACCTAATAAGCTTTTACAAACTGGAAACGAAAACAGAAAATTTAGGCAGGCCTTTAACTTCTTTTTGAGCCCATATTAGGATGGAGCCTAAGCAGAAAAGTAAATTTATTGGAAGTACTTCTCTTACAGCGTAAGAAGCAACCCTCCTGATAAAGATGTATATACAAGAGATGTTGAGCGTATTTTCAAAATAACCAGCTTCAGGAAGAATTATTCAGTTGCAGATACTGTTGGTAGATAGAAGAAAGATGTACCCAAGAAGAGAAAGGCTCTGTACTGACTATATAGTGTGCCTGTTCAAAATGATGACTATTTAGTAAGTTTGGTAAGTAATTCAGAAAGAGGCATAATTGGATATAGACAACTTTGAGAAAGCACATTGGCATATTCTTAGAAATCCAATGCCATAATTTCCAAGCATCCACAGTTGACCACTTAGCTTGCAGGTTCTTGGTCATTCTTTTAGTTTGTAATATCGCAACAATAATATTTACAACATTTCTAACCAAAGTTATAAAACACAGAAGAGGAATAAAATTTTGCACTTATTTGGATGTCAGGCTTGTTTAACCCCTTAATCAGGTATTTGAAATTCCTGGATGTTTATGTTTAGTAGTTGGTGGTTATTTATGGAGTGGTTTGCATGGGTAGGACCTAGTGCTGTTGCAGATAATTGAGTAACAAGCATATTGAGGTGGTATTTTATTGGAAGTTTTGTCATTTCACCATGTTGCTGAGTGTTTGTGGTTGCTAGGCAGTCAGTGATTATTCTTAATGCTCTTTTTTTTGTAGTTTGCAGCTTTATTGTATTTGTTTTTCATAGGATGGATGACCAGGAAAATAAAGCATGGTTGAGTAGTACACTGTAATCATTTCACCCTACTCTTTTCATATAATGCCTTCATCCATTAAAATCCTTCAAACATTTCATGCATTCTCATATTTATTTCAAGCCACAAACCAAAATTCTATTTCTCTCTCACAAAGGCACTTAATGTATAAAAGCTAATAATAACATTCAAAAGTCTTCCCAGCACTATAGCAGTCAGAACCTTCCAAAGTGGTTTCCTATTAACTTTTATCTTATGCCTTCACCAAATCACTATTTGCCATGTACACTTTTTTGTTTTCTCAAGAATACCTCCTCTACCTGTTGAGGTGTAAAAGTCTGATCTGCATACCATTTTTTCTTTGTGAATCTACATTGTTCTTCACCTATTAAAAGCATTTGTATTTTAAATTTCCTATTGGATATAACCATTTCCTTGTCTTTGATGTAGTGTAACTTCCCCTTAACCCTTGTCCATAAAAACAGATAAGTTCATTTCTTTTTTTTTTACATAAATCAAAGGTTAAAGATACTCATTCTTTATTTTCAGTACTATATTTCTGACTTAGTATAATCACATTCACTGTTAGGGCAACCATAGTGTTAAGCGCAGGTGGGGAAACGTTGCTTCCTAAATATATACAATTTACTTAGCAGAGTGATTTAGGACACAAGAGTGGAACGGGATTTCTCCTCCTGGCCAAGTGAAGCCTATACTGGCCACACCCACAGCTTGCACACTGCGACCATCTCTTGAATAGTCGCTAAAATATCCAGGATAATACATATATAGAATTTATCTCTTGCAAGAAAATAAATAAGCTCTGATAGATAATTCGTCGTCCAACATTCTCACTATAAAATTTTCACCATGTCCATTTACAGAGATGAGGAGCAACTCCGTTAATTGTCAGTTGCAAACACACAACTACTGTTTCTCATTGTCCATCAGTTCCAAAATATCTTTTTCTCATGCTACATGCATTGATAATCCAGCTGACACTCAGGGGGGTTCTACTGCACTGGAACAATAATGTAGATATTCAAATAAACCCATTGCAGCCTCATGATGACAGAGTAGAACAAAATAAAAATATCCAGGACTGATCAGACAAAACCTTGACCCTTGTTTTTA
This sequence comes from Panulirus laevicauda, assembly GCA_032273605.1. NCBI lineage: Eukaryota > Metazoa > Arthropoda > Malacostraca > Decapoda > Palinuridae > Panulirus > Panulirus laevicauda. The sequence continues at coordinate 13,031 of JAUTXX010536507.1, read as the reverse complement.
GTACACATTAGGTCCTGATGGGCTGATTGTTCCCATGATGCTTCCAATAATTTCCTTCATTTTATGTATATCAGAAATCTTACAGTAAATTTGAATTGTACTAAAGTTACAAGTAACTGTTACATGGAAATTTGAAATCTTACAGAAAATCTGTCTTGTACATAGTGTAGACTAAAAATTTTGTATTCTTGTAATAAGTTGTTTAATTCATTCAAGAATCTGCCTCAGTTCTTAGTGCAAATTAAAACACTAAACCCTGAGTGATTGCCAGGCAGTAGCTACAAGAAAGTGCAAATTTGACTGTGAAGAAATTGTAAAATCCCTTCAAGATGAGGAGAATGAGGAGACCAGTTGCTGTCATCCTGTTGATACAATAGTGATGCATCAATACACAGTCATTTGGACAAAGAATACTGATAACAATACTGCACTCTGCTGTATACCAGGGAAAGGGTTGACGTGATAGAAGACTGAGAGGTGGGAAGGGGAAAATATGGTTGGGATAAAAGAAAAAATGTGGTGGAAGGAGAGGAAAGGGCAATAAGGGGAGAGAGAAGAAACTGTGGCAGTGGAGAGGGCAAAGAATGAAAAGGCAATAAGACGAGAGAGAGGAAACAGTGGCAGTGGAGACGGGAAAAGTTGATGGAAGACAGAAAAGTACTAAGAGAGGAGATAGTAAGGAAGAAGTGGGATAGGATAGAAGCAGTAGAAGAGAAAAAAATGTAGCAGAATAGAAAACGAGAGGAGAAATGCATTAGCAAAGAGTGTCAAATTACTAACAGAAGGAAGAGTTGAGAGGTGTTTATACAGAGACATTGGAACAGGGTTTTAAAGTGTATGAGGAGAGAAACGATGGAAGAAAATGTGGGCAAGGAAAATGATTCTGAGAGGAGGAGGAGTAGAGGGAGGGGAAAGATGATGGGCAAGGAGATGCAATTGGAAACAGGTAAGTTTATAAGGGAGATATGAAGGGAAAAGGTGGCAGTAGTGGGAAGGGGATAATTAGATGAGAAAAGGAAAGTAGGTTAAGTGGCAGGGAGCTGCGGGGGATCTAGAGGGGAAAAAAGTGTACAATGGAGGTTATCTGGAAAAGGCATGGGAAGTGGCGTCACAGACAAAAAAGATCTGTAGGATGACTAATATAGATGATCTGGAAAGAGGTTTTACAGAGGAAGGCACAGAGAAATGTCTCTTAAGGAAGAGGGCATGAACATGGGATTCTGAAAGAGTAAGGTTTGGGAAGGAAAAGGATTTATAAAATTTGGTATGGAGTGGAGATTTTGGGAATATGATATGTGAAAGCATTATCGATCATGAATGTATAGAGGAGGAGGAGGGAGCAGGGCCTTGTAGAAGGAAGGCAGAGAGAGGAAAACTCATGGGGTTATGGCATAGAGGACTTAAGGAAGGAGGGGACAGAGAGGGTGTTCTTGGTCTTGGAAAGAAAGGCATAGAGACAGTGATATGGAGGAGGAGTATGGAGGCCTGGAAAGGATCATTGCAGAAAAGGGCATGGAGATGGTATCATGGGGAGTCCTACTCAGAGTTAATGCTTTAGGTGACAAGGGCACAACGAGACTATAAAAACGGCAACACCCAAATGAGGACGACCAAAACGTCCATGATGGACCTGTCTTGTGTTTCCTCTGGTCACTCTGTAAGTGTACACCCAACACAGACCTGGGTACACATGGCCAGTACCTGGATACACTTAGCCAGGTCCTGTATACACACAGCTGGTGCCTGTGTACACATAGCCAGATCCTGTGTACACATGGTCATTAGGCATAATCAGAACCTGTGTCCACATGCTGATTAAAAGTCAGTTAAAATTCAAGTCATTATGTCAATTCAGGTCAGCATGTATAGAAGTCAAGGTAAGTTAGGTCACAAAAGGCCGGCACAATGAACATTAGCTGACATTGTGTGTGGGTCATTATTTGTCACTGGTCATGTCAGTCAGTCACTGAATGATTCTGTCAGTCAGTCTTAAGACAAGGTCTAATAATTATTATCTTTGGCATTTGCTGTCATTGATAAAAAATTCAACAATAGAACTCTAACATTAAAATCACAAAGAGGCAACACAAAAGTGCATCCACACCCCTAGAAACTGCTAGATGCAGCACCAGTGGCTGAGATGTGGCACTGGTAGCCAAGGTATGGCACTGGTGACTAGGAAGTGTCACCAGTGATTAAAATGTGACACCAATGGCTGTGATGTGACACCAGTGGCTAAGATGTGCCACCATAAGCCTAGATGTGGCACCAGAAGCTGTGATGCAACATCAGTAGGCAAGATGTAACACCGGTGGCTAAAATGTGGCACAGGTGGTCAGGCTCCTCTCATATCCCGTGCAATTCTTGGTCCAGGACAGCCACATTTAAGTGACCAACAATTTTGGTTTTTAATATGGTTTTATCAACTAGGGATTACAAGAACATTAATTACCATTTTACTACTACTGCTATCAAATCTCTTGACACTGTTATGTTTTCAAGATAGAGAATATTCCTAGTTGATGATGTTGCAGTTTAATGTGACTGAAAAAATGCCTGGACTGAACTCTTCAAACATGCCCACCACTGTTATAGATATTAATGACTGAACAGACACAAAAAATATGTTCTTTAGACACACCCACTTCTTTGATGCAAGTATAATCAATGCCTAAGACATAAAATGCATTTCCCATTCCCATTTACTGTTTTAATATAAATTATTGTCATTGGCAAGAACTTAAGTGCACTTCTTAGGTATGCCAATGGATGTAATGCTGACTGCAGCTATTTGCTGAATTTGAATATATTAAGAGTATTGTTTTCAAACAGTTTATTTCTTTTTTCTTCTTTTTTTCTTGTTTGCATTAGTGGAGTGTGTGAGTGTCTGAAGAACAGAAGTGGACAGAGTCGTCTCAGAATATGAGAGGGCCAGCAAAATATGCTACACACAAAGATCTTACATGGCCAACAAATACACAAGTGTACATCTAATGTTTCTTTTATGTTCCTGCAATAGTTGGTAATATGCACATCAAAGAGACTGGAAGAAGACACAGTAGACACATATATATTATAACTCCAGGAGACCAGCTCTTTGGATTCACCCAAGAATGAGTGTACAAATATTTACCAGAAAAAATGAAAAATTTTAAGAGGGATCAAAATCAGTTGAAAAATAACTTTTTGTTAGAACTTGAGGAGTTATTTTAGAGCCAAATATCATACAGTGAGATTAAAAGAGTTCGTTGGTTGCCTGCAAAGTGTCTACATAACACCTATAAACAGCAAAATACCTTTTCCCAAAAATGTTCAATAGCTGCCCTGTGCGAATGGTTAGTTAAGTGAAGGCAGATTCTGGTGGCAAGGAGGAAGGACACAGACCACTGTCAACAGACTCAGACTTTGTAAAATTTGCCAGATACAATAAGGGATTGATTTTGATACCACCTTGCCTGCCAGCATAAAGGGTGCATCAACCAGTGACAAATGGCACTGCCAACCAGCTACAAGTACAATGGGGGTGTCAGCCAGTGACAATAAAGTGTGCTGACCAGAGACACGGGATACTACAAAACCCAACTGAGGCATTCAAAACCCAACACTTTACCACACTTATCACTTTGGATTTTCTAATACAAAGTATTTGCAACCCAGAAGCCAAATGCATGGCATTTATATTTCAGGATGTGTATGAAAATATTCTTAGTTACAGCCACTTTTGGTTAAAACCATATTCTCAAAAATATGCAAGCCCATGCATATACAGTTAGCTTTTTTAATAACTGATTATCACAATGAAATATGTTTACAGAGAATCAAATGTAATGTCCTCAGTATTGGTAATCTACTTTAAAATCACAAAAGTTGTGCATTTGCCAGTGTCTGTTACTCTTATCTGGCTAACTGAACAATGGACATTAATGCAGTGCAAAGGACATCTTAACACCACCTTTTTACAACATTGGAACCACTAAATAAATGTCAAGGGCATTCTTGTGAATGCTAATTGGACAAATGTAGAAACTGAACATCATAAGTGTTCTTACTGACTTAGCTTTAGGATTTGTTGTAGTGGTGACAAAGTCATTATTTTTATGTGCATGTAGTATTTTTATTTGTATAGTATTCATATATGTACAGTAATTGTGCATGTCTGTAAGTTCACATGTATTTTATATTTGTGTGCTCATGTTTTTCCTGTATAGAAGCTATTATTAGTTAGTAATATGTGTATGCTTTCCATTGTTTTTCAACTCTTAAACCATCACTATAAATGTGTATATGTGCATAAACAGGTACATAACTTGGTCTTCACTTATAAGTGTAAAAGTACTAAATAAGGGCTCCTTACTTATGGAATAATGTATAAAAATTATTCCAAAGTATGAATAAAATCTTGTTATAAGGCTGTTCCTTTTCAGGGAATTGAACATCGCATCTCCATCTTTTGGAAAATATTTTCCATAGTGTCACCCTTTTGTATACAAACCATAAAATGTCGCCTCTCTGAGTATACAAAACAAACTTTATTCGTATTATTAACACTCCTCTTCAGCAATTCCTTTTTAATAAGCAATTGCACTGTAAGAAAATTTTATCTGATGTGATACCAAAAATCTTGTTAAAGCTTTTTTTTTATAAAAACATCATTCATAAACTAAGTTTTAGTGGTGATTCACAATATCTGCTCATTAGAACAGTGATACACTCATTTACTTGTAAAGTATGAGTATTACTAGTGGTAATAACCTTGTCCTCAGTATCACAACAACAGATAAGCAGTAATCCTACCATTTGTCTCATGTATTCTTGGATATTTTCTAAGAAATACATCTAACAACATCCTCATAAACTGTATATAACATCAGTAGGTTTCTAATTCAATTAATAAGTACATCTGTTTCCCTTGCCTAAAAATGAGATTAGATCCTAACTTCTCTGCACACACAAAACTAAATGCAAACTTTCACAAGTTGCATCAAAATGTCAGACTTGTTAATGTCAATATAAAACTTCTTCAGAAGTCCTCACTGGCATTCATCAGTATCAACTGACAAAAAATAAAGCCAATATGCTGTATGTGTGTGTTTAGGGAAATAATTTATTTGGATCTAATGAATTTAACTACACACCTGCAAATGGATAAACACCTGATAGTGTATTAAGTAATGACCATACATATTTATATTATGTAATAAATTTCTCTTACCAGTAGCACCATCTATGCCTCAGGGCCCATTTGTATGATTCAATTACAATGGTTCATTTCATACATAAGCTTGTTAATCTTTACAAGGTAAACAAAGTCCCTTTTGCTAAGCACAAGTGGTGAATCTTCAACTTAAGGCTAGGTATCACCTTTATGAACTTGGCTAAGGGAATTTGTATCAGGCTACTAGAAAGCCAAAGCTTGATATTTTTGTCATGAGTAACAAATGGAGACATGAAAAGAAGAATTTTCTAATCTTTCATAGACAGCTAGTGTGTAATCTAAAGGAATCAATTTTAACAATAACAGTTTTTAAGGGTGGTATATCTATCAACATAAATAAAAATTTCAACAGAAAGTTGAAAATGATTACAATTGCATAAAAAAATCTAATTACACTAACATCCATTTACAGTGGTTATTAATGATCACAAATGCAAAGTGGAGGATAAATGAATGGTTAATATATGCAATAAAGCAGTATAAAAGTTAGTTCCATATAACTTAGTGGTTCATCTTGGTGTGCAATAACTGAAAGAGGGTGTCAAAATATAACTTTCTGGTGACAGGAATGCTGGACAGTGCTCAGGTGAATGCTGTGTAGTACTCAAAATTAGGGGCGAAAATATATCCAAGACACAAAGGAATTAGTATCTTCATTATCAAAGTTCAAGGTGCATCAGATTTTGGTTGCCTTGGGCTAACTTGCAACAGGATTACGATTATCCAGGACACTAGTGCATTAAGGCCTTAGTTATTATGCACTCTTATGTATAGGACCATCATTATTAAGGACCTATGGGCACCAGGGTCTTGATTTTCCAGAATCCACCTGCATCAGGATCTTGGTTATTAAGGCCCTAGTTGCTCACAAAAATGAATTTTTAACATGCAAAGTGCTTCAATGTGGCCCAGTACCTAGGTGCATTAGGATATTTGTCGTTTCAGAATAAAATGCATCAAGACAGGGTCATGCAAGACGTAAGTGCAACAGGATCTTGATATCTCAATGCCAAAAATAGGATTTTATTTCCGTAAAATGCAGAAGGATTATCCAAAATCCAAGTGCACCAAAATTTACCTAACGCATGAAGAAACTTATGGATGAAGTGGACTGATATCTTTTGATGATTTCTGTCTTTCATATACATGGTATATCTTTCATACTTGTTTGAAAAATTTTCTAATTTTAGTAAATGATGATTACCAATATATTAGTGTCTTGGGTATGCTTGGCCTCATGGATTTGAAATTTATGATACAATGTATTGGAGATTTTGCTGTAGGAATACAACACAAAATCTGATTAAAGCACAAAGTAAAAAAAATTACATAAAAAATACCATATTTACTTAACATGAATATGGTTGGCGATATTACCAATAATTCATTAATTAAGGTAAAAGAATAACTAAAAATTTTGATATCAATATTGAAAATCATGATTACATATAATTAAGAGAGTATGTCATGATATCTATAAGATAGCAACAGTGCATATATTAATTAAAATGAAAGAGTAACAATGAATATTACAATTACAAGAGCATTTTTGAAAAAAATAAACAATGTTACTGCTAACAGGACCACCCATGCCTGACAATAAATTTTGCAACACAAGAGAAACCACTGGTTCAGCAAATAACACTTTCATACAAATACAAAATGCAACACTAGTCCAGAGGATATTCAGCTTGACATAACTCTTTGGGAAATAACTTGTATGCTAATACTTTTGCTTTTTAGTTAAATATACTGCTGAAGAAGGGGTTTTGGCTGAAGCGTAGCCTGCATCCTGTGCTGGTCTAAGTTAAAGGGCATCAGAGAGAAGCCACATAGGCCTAGGGGCGCCTGGTCAAGCAATGCTGCTAGACTCATTACCCCATTCGCAACATTCGATAATAAGCCTTCCAGCACTGCTCCATTAATGCTCATCACTTGACATATTATGCTTTGTTTAACTAAGCTAATGTTTCATATATTTATTTATATATATATCTCTATGTATTGAGCCACATATACAATATATTACAAAGAGATCCTACAGATACTCACAGCAACAAACTGGTGTATTGTACATACTTTCCGCTCAACCAAAAAGCAAAATATATTACCATTACAAACAGTATCTGGGAAAAGAAAGTCAGTGTCATCTACTTGACCATCTTCTATCAAACAATATGAAATGAGCTTCACGGCTGGGTCTTAGAAAACATTAAGTCAAAACGGCCCACTAGAACCACTGATCCTACAGAGTCTTTCACAGCTAACTACAACACTGGAGTGTGGAGATGCATAGACGTGTGGAAATGCCGCTACCGCTTTGGATGCTCTATCAAAACCATAAGATAATATCAATATTTATTTCCCTGAAGCCCGATCGTTCTCTCACTCTTTTAGGATTATGCTGTTGATAAACATTTCCCCTCATCATATTTCTGTATTTGCAGTCTTTTTTACATACTTGTTTTTGGGGTTTAATAAAGATCTCTCAGAGGTCACAACAATCTTAAAAGCAGTCCAGCACATGCTTTTTATCATATTTTTCTTGACAAGTATTAAACCTAGTAAAAAAGGAAACAATAAAGGCGGCACCCCCAGTTCCCCTGTGCATTCCAACAAGCCACAAGGGCGCACAGTGCTGCCGCTACACACACCACCTCCCACCACCTTGATCCCTGGCACCACATCTGGTGGCAGTCTCCATTCTCACCATGGTAACAATGTGTTTCAACTTTTATTAGAGAATAACCGGTTTTGTGGGGAAATTGTTACAATTAAAGGCTTGCATTGGCATTCTTTTTTACCGAGTACTAAGTTGTAGGTGAGTGGTATGGTAGTGTGGTGGAGGCGGCAAGCTACGTGGTAGTAGGCCTACTCTAGCAGGACATATGGCTGAGCTCCGTGCTGATGCTTTAGGCCTGGGGGGTGGGAAGGGCACTCAGGTAGCCAGTCACTTGACTACAAGTCATGGTGGTGGCACATTCTTGCTACTGCATTGTGTGCACACACACTCACACAGACACACACACAGACACACACACATGCACAAACACACTCACACAAACAAACATCTGAAAAGTCCTGATGCTCAGCACTATACTCCCAATTTAGATCTTTTAAGCAATCTACTATTATTTCATAACACTTGTCATCTTTTTGTCTTGACTTTGCGCTTGTTATAATCATTTGAGCGGTTGGGAAGCCCTCCAGTGCCTGATGCTTGGCTTGGTCTTGTGGCCACCTATACAGCAGCAGCTGGGGGATGGAGAGGTTGAGGAGTCAAAAACATCGCCAAGCTCACTCTGGCTTGAGACGATGCCACTGGACAACAGTCTGTCGAGGCTTGGTGATCATGTCACTCCAGTGCTTTGTTTCTGAAGTGCCACTCCCAGCCTTACCTTGAGGAGGATATGACAACATTAGACAAACGTCTCATGTATCTGACATTAATAAAAGTTATATCTATAGCAAAATGTAAAACGGACAATACGCTATCAAGTGACCATTACAAACGATTGTTTGACTTTTGTGGTGTGAAGGTTAGAGGGGAGCTATAGAAAAGCTTGGGCTACTTGCATGCCTGTCTTCCATGCAAAATAATTAAGCTAACAAATAGTAAGTATCTTTTGGCTCAACAATCTGCAGTGAACTCATGAGAGGCAACTAAGAGTTAAAGGTTAGAGGTCACATGGTATGAAGTCAAAAATTGAATCCTATCCCAAAAGGAAGTTGATAATTCAAAAAGTTTAAATTTTGCCTGATACTATAAATGAGTCCCTCCATGATTAAACAAACTCATTTTAGAAAAGAATGAATTAAAGAAAAATATGAAGGATGAAAGAAAAGATATTAATGTGAGAGGTGGGATGGGGAAACTTAAGTGAGGTAAAAAGTAGCTACCGTCTTTGAGGAATAGGGCAGGTTTTAAGAAGCAGGGAAGAAAGAATGAGAGATAAGGCAGATGATATTATAACAGAGGAGGAGGAAAGTGTAGGAGGTGATGTAATATAAACTGTGAAAAGTGCAGCAAGAGAGGAGTGAGAGAAAATAATGAGAGACCGACCCAGCATGATCTTGCCAATGGCCTCATTGCGACCAACTTTATCATGGTCCATGACAGTAACATTGAGTTGGCACTCCCGGATGCGCTCCCATGGTACATCAAACATCACACTAAAGTTGAATTCAGGGTTAAGAGTGCAGAATTGAACCTCGGATTTCTTTTTCTCTATCCGCTTCTCTCCAAAATACAACCAGACCTTCACATAAGGATCTGTTGAAGGTGGGGAAAAGGGTTAAAACACATCACATATTTACCTTCAGTAAGGCTGTTAATACCTCAAATGTTCATTTTGAATAATGTGACAATATTAAAGATTTTCAGGGTTAAACTGAAATTTTTGTAAGTGTTGAAAATAGCAAATGCTGAGGGGATTATGATCCTTATTGGAATTAGGTAACACAAAGCAGTGGAAATACTGGAAAGGAAGATGAAAATCAAAGGTGTCTTCACAATGTTTACTCATATATGATAATTTCTCATCACTTCACATATTCAGTGACATTTGTTAGTGTTTACCATCTACATCATCCATATCACCTTTGACAAGATTTTCTTTCAACATAATTATTGTTTTCAGCTGAAATTAAAGGGTAGGATGATGACATTAAAAACCCTGGTGTTTGTAAAATAAATCTTTCACTGGATGAGATGTACCTGTATAAAGAACACAAAAAACAACAGAAAAATCAAATGATGTCTATGTACGTGATAAACCTTCATAAAGACTACTTTGTAGCATGCTTTTAACTATCCAGTTCTTTGGTAAAAGGCAGTGGAAAATGGGATATTTTAATGAAAATTAACAACTTCCTAAGCAATTGCTTCCTCTATAATTAGGAATTGCTCTGGAAGATACAAAGGGAAATTCTTTAATGAAAAAATGCCCATTAAAATTAGGAATCCAAAAATCTCAGTTAATCTTACTCCAAAATAGGAGATTATAATACTTAAAAATGTTAAATGACCTTGCAGAAAGAATGAATTATTCTCTTTAATTATAAAGGATCATCTTCCTGATAAATGATAATGTGCTGTTAAATGAAGCATCACTCTATTGAAAAATTAAGGTTTGCCTTTACTTCATCATTATTCCCATCACTTTACTCATATGACTTCATTGCTCTAAGGACTTCATTTCTTACATTATCATTTGAAAGTTAACTAAAGTTTGCAATATATAACAAAATTGTTTTGTACGTTACTATGCTCTTTATGGTTCAAGAGCATTATCCTCTAAATGAGAAACTCTTGGTAAATCATGTTGTGTCATGAATGTCATAAAAAAATCTATATACATAGGAAAGAATCACAAATAGTTGCTTAATAATACTCCCCTAATTTTACCAATTCAGTGAAGCTCCAGGATCATTTTGCCTGAATTTTTCTTCTTTTAGGTTTTGGCACAGTTCTGTTGCATTTCTAGATTACTTTACTAATATTTGATCGATTTTACTCATTGTAACAGAGAAAATCACAGACCAACCTTTTCTCCTGAATATGGCAAAGTACTTTTTTGTCAACGGCATTGTTATCAAATGGAATTATTTCCTAGTTAGAGTGGATGAAAGCAGTAATATAGATATGGGTACGAAGATTTGATAAATACTTTGACTCAAGATCACGACAACCATTATTTGTGCCTCCTTAGTAACACGAACAATTTGCAGATTTTTCTCTTTGAATCATCTGTATTCCTTTCTACTCTTACCACACTACCTTGTGAGCTTGGTGTCTTCCAGTATCACAAATAGCCTAGAAAGGAACCATTGGTCTAATGCTATTTGAATTCTTGTGTATTCCTGTATATTCCCTTTCAAAATTCTCAAGAGCACCTTGAAAATGTTTAAATGTTTCTGGTGCATTTACCAAACATTCTACTGAAGTTACTCCACAGAGATTCTTGAAGGCCCCTGCTTTGAGCACTTTCCTTCCTGCATAGGTTTTATGAGCACTTCACTTGATGTTTTTGTGATATCCTTGGAAAACTGTACAAAATATCCACATAAGTTCCTGGAGGTCTTTACCCAAAAACAAACTCACTGTCTTTAGTTGAGCATCCACCTTTCTGCTGAGATTCATTAATCAATTGACCTGATATCTTAACAAAGTTTCAATGGCAATTTGTATTATTTGCCATTGAAATTAGAGGAACAAGTTTCCAAAATTTGCAATGAAGTTACCAGATCAGTTAGCCAAACTTTCACAAAGCCTTTCACAAAGTTCCTGGGCACACTTTACCATTTTTTTTAAGCTTACAAAATATTTGCATGGTCTTTGAGGCTTTTGAATCAGTTCACTCGAGGTTCTTGAAACACTTACTTTTTTCCACCAGCTTTGGTATTTCCACTAAGGTTTCTGGATCCCTTTACTTGACTTTCCATTGCTTACCTGACCATCACTAAGGTTTCAAGAACACTTCAAATGACATTCCTCTAAGGTTCTGAATACTTTATACCTACCCTGACTTTCGATGATTTTTTCAACTAGATTTTCTACTAAGACTTCCAGAGCACTGGGAGATAGATGCCTGAGGCATTTTCTCTAACTCCAATGAAATTCCAAAGGCACAGCAACACTTTTTACTATCTCCTTACCTGACTTTCCATTGATGTCTTTCGCCTTCAGATTCCTGCATTTGATGACTGTAAGTGTAAGCTGGGAGGTTGAGGGTTGGTACATGAGTGAGGTCAGAATCTCGCCACATTTGTTCTTCTCCAAGGGGTGCAGGGCTTTCCAAAAGGTGTTGTTCTTTTCTGAGAAATCAACCTGGAAGATGGGAAAACACATACATTTGGATGGGAGAGCATTTCAAGCCTTAAAGATGTGACAAAACAAAGCAAAACGTAGGAGGTGCTTAAATCCTTTGCTTCTGTATCAACTGAACGCATAGACTAGTGAGTCAAGTTCTATCAAAGATAACAATAAAAATGCTTTAGTTATAGATAAAAAGCCAGAAGAATGACAATCGGAGTTATATTAGTGTGTGAGGAATACTTTGTAGTAAAACAGGGGATATATCACATACTGTTACCGTTTGAAAGACATGGATTCAGGCAAACAGTATAATTACTGTTTTCGCCTAATTGAACACACTTAATATTAAAGATGGGTCTTGCTGTGAGCATTACCAAACCAATAGTTAGTTTCCTACCAATCATAAACTAACAACAAAACAAACTCTAGTGACCTGAGATTATGATACACTACAATGTTGTGAACACCATAGAGAATACCCTCTACAATGGGAATGTAAATTTACAACAGTAACATTTGCTTCCTTCTCAGCATGGAAGAACTTTGATTCCCTAAATATTGTGGTGTGTTGTTAGTTAAGATCATGACTGATAAAATGTTGACAAAATGGGCACTCTTAAATGTGAAACCTAAAGCAGAATTCAATGTCTGAGATAACGGTAGGGTAGCTATTATGTCACACAAGTCATGCCCAGTACAAAAGTATGAAGATGACCGACAAACAGCAAATAAATGGGGACATGAAGGATATTTCGTAATTGGGGACGAGGGTCGTGTGAAAGATATTTTGTAAATACATCCAGTTTTCGCAAGTTTATCATTCTGGACCCTACCTTCATTAGCGTTTGCCAACCACATTATTATTATCGCTGAAGCATCATAAACACCAAATTATCTTATCACTGAGGAGGGTCCAGGGGAAGAGATGAATATATGTTACTGACGAGTATATATATGTGTACACACACACACACACACACACGAATACATATATATATA
>JAUTXX010536496.1:0-10806 GCA_032273605.1 Panulirus laevicauda | reverse complement strand
CACGCAAGGAATACGTGGAAAGTATTCTATCTCCCCTATCCCCAGGGATATATATATATATATATACATATATATATATATATATAATTTCTCTTGGAAAAAATCTAAGGTCTTATTGTCATTCTTATCCTCGTTTTCTGCCTGCCCAGCTCACTAATACTAATGGCCAAAGTTAGCTTAACGTTAAGCATGTATGGAAAAAAAACGGATAAAGTACTTCACTTGAGATGGGTCTGAAAGATGATCTGTTAAACGATGACTTTATCTAGATTCATAAAAACTTGATATTCTATGAATGAACCTAGAAAAGGATTGGTCTGTTTATGATGTCTCAGAGTTTTGTTCTGGTGAAATTTAGTAACATTGTCACTAAGAAATACATCGATTTTCCCCCTAAAATTGAAAGTATTTAAGATTTACAGACTTCGTTTCGATTTTGTTTCAGGGTATTATCTGTACCCATGACGCATGTTACCATTGAGTCGTATATCTCCAGTGTAAGAGGACCGGGGTATTGTTGAAGGTAGGAATTGTAGTTATCAGGTGTGGCAATGAACGCTGGCTGACACAATATTATCGCTCCTCCCACCTTACCTCATTGTTTCCTTCTTGCTAGCCACAGTATCATTCTTCCTCCCCACAAGTTTGCAGTTTGTTACAATTTGATAATCTGTTAATCCTATTCGTTTGGACATAGAATTCTCAACTACGAAGACTTTATATATTTGCAAAGCCTTAATGTTATTGGCATCCAGAGATGCATATGGGTTCCTCTGATGGTCAGGTGTCCTGTTTACTACTGAGGGGCAATTACTAGAAGGGTGTTGCCATAAAAAAAAAGATCGCGTATAGTCCATATAAATCTGACTAATATATTTCTGGTCAATTCTTCTAGCAAATGATTAAGTTAGACTTTGACAACTAACTGCTGAGGGAGTAAAGTCCATAAAGAATAGAGAGTCGTTGATAGGCCTTTAAAAGAAAAAGGTTTGGTAATTGATGACACACCTCCCTGGGGTTTCGTACAAACCTAGCTGTTCTCATGAGTCCAAGTAGTAGTGTGGATACGCAGGCCACTCACAATACAGTTACCTGCCTGCAAGAGTTGAGGGTGGACGTGGTTCGTGTGGCTTATACAGTAGACCAGGGGGAGGACACACGCCGTTATGGGAGTGAGACTCTTCCCATTGCTGATGGTCGTCTGGCCAGTTGGTGAGTACTGCCCACACTTACTCAGCTGCTGAGAATTCTTCGCTGTGAACTATGGAAATATTGAGACAAAAAAAAAGTGCTGATGAATGATTGGACGATTGGAAAGTTAGTAAAACTGAAGAAGCAAAGGGGTACATGTGAATAGAGAAGATAGTAGGGAGTGACGTTGGCCAAGACGCTGTCACCCGGAAAATGAAATGTAATAACGTTTTTGTCCATCAGCTTATCCTGGACAGAGAAGATATATGTCTTGAAATCAAGAACGCACTGTCCAATTTTACTTAGCCAAGCGTAAGAACCTGTGCAGCTGGCGAATAGCAAGCAATTCAGTTCTCTTGTGTTTGCTTCCAGAAGGTTTGGTGATTATATAAACGTGTCGTCGAGCCTCGAGCAGCAGTGCACTAACGTAAATCAAAACACGTCCTCAATAAGCAAAAGTAGATTTGGCCTTCCTTTTGCAGACTTAGATCTTGGGTACAACTTTTGACCCTCCTTTTTTGAGAAATTAGTGATCTAAATACAAAACTTTGTTATCTCATTTGTGGTAATACCATTCATGGTGCTGATATGAGTATTTATTTACACCGTATCTGTATATCTCTTCAACATAGTTGTATTAGTATCATGGCCAATTTGTGTGCATCTTTGCATTCATGACAGAATTCCTGACACAAATCAGCCACTTTTTTCCTCTCAAGGGTTTCTATTTTCCTAACGAGATATTCCTTACATTCCGAATCTTCTCTCTCTGTCTCCGTGCCATCTTGATCCACCAGCTTCAGTCTCTCTTTGCCAATATGATCCATTATCTTCATTCTCTCTGTACTATCATGATCCATCAGCTTCAGTCTCTCTGTACCAACATGATCCATCAGCTTCAGTGTCACAGTACCAACATGATCCATCAGCTTCAGTCTCCCTGTACCAACATGATCCATCAGTTTGAGTCTCTCTATACCAACATGATCCATCAGCTTGTCTCCCTGTACCAACATGATCCATCAGTTTGAGTCTCTCTATACCAACATGATCAATCAGCTTCAGTGTCACAGTACCAACATGATCCATCAGCTTGAGTCTCTCTGTTCCAAAATGATCCATCAGCCTCAGTCTGTCTCCACCAACTTGATCCGTCATCCTCGACCCGCTACATCTGGTGTCAGCATTATCCTTTCATCATGGATGTCGTTCGTTTTTCTGTTAGATGCTATGTGGTATTCGTCGAGGATGATCAGTCATCCTTGTATTTAGTTTGACGCTCCGAATTTAATCAGATTTCTGTTTATCATTTCCATCGCCTTCGCTGTATTACACTAGTTTTCGCACGCTTATCATGCTAGTCCTTTGTGCCCTCCAAATCCAAATACGTTCGGAATTGTACCAGAGAAATGAAATGGTTGGGTCACTAGCGGGCGAAAAGTACTCGTGACTATGTTCTCTTTTACCTGGGTTTATCACCGGCATTGTAAACTATTCCTTCCATGGCAGAGTTCATGCTTTAGAATGCGCGGAAAAAAATATCAGAGAAATTATTATAACCTCCATCTTTCACACCTCTTATTACATGATTTTCCACTAATGTTCGTGTTGCAGTATACCCATTACAATAAGATTTAGGAAGACAGGCCTCAGAAAATGCAGCAACTGCTGCGATTCCTGTGTATGACGGAATTTGAAATGTTATATGAATAGATTCAAGAGATTCATCCTCCACATTTTGTTCAGACGGAAGTGTGGTAAGTTAACCTTTAACAGAGAGCAGGAATCTTTTGTATCGACAACCATCTTGCATATCCCTGTGCTCAGGTTACGTGATCAGGCAAGGTGCACATAGACGAAATATACCTCGATGCAGATCGGTGAGATCTGATTGATTCTATCCCTGAATTCTGCTTAAAAGTCGCTTTTCAACATTCAGTATTTCTTTTTCCTTTCCTTTTATAGCAAATGATTTAGTTATTTGTACAGAAATTTTGAAGAAGTTTGAAGTTATGAATTATTTTTCTGAATGAATTACACACACACACACACACACACACACACACACACACACACACAAGATCTAGCCACGCCTACTCGTAATGCCATGGGAAAAAAAGCTCCATACATCTCTATATGCATAACAAATAACCCATTTTCCAGACATGTTAATCGTAGCCAAGTGGATAAAATCCTCTTTAGCCACGGGGATTTAAAGTGGATTATGCACGATTGATGGATTAATTCAGTTCCGCTGGTCATTTCAGAGAGAAATCGAGACTTTTGCTGTAAATTATTATCCCTCTGGAATGGAACAACCAAATCGGTTTGGTCAAACTGGGCGTCCGGGAGAATGTCAACAAAAACTCAGTTGCCCCAAAACCTTGAGAGAGTGAAGTCTTACGAAGAATTTGCGTATGCAATACGTTACTTTATATATATATATATTTCACGACTGACACACGGACTGAAAAGTGAAATTAAAAAGCATTACGGACGCTGCTGATGTGGTCTTATACCTCACACGGATGTTGATAGAGTGTGGTACTTAAATGAAGTGGCCAGAGATGTGTTTGAGTGTGTGTGTGTGCACGTATCTTCCTGTCGATCAAAACAGCGCTAATGATTTAATCGCTGAACAGGGACTTGTAGACGTCTCGGTGTTGGCCAGAACTGGTGGACAAAGTGTTCAAAAGTAGCATGTAGCATTTTAGTGAATACTCAGATAAGCTACTGCAGCATTGACCGTCAGGGGAAAATATTGCTTCACTGAAAATTGATGAACAGCACATTGGAAAGATTATAACGCACGCATTTGGAATTATTTCAGACTTACAGCAATTGATGAGAAATATGGTGAAGATCCTGTGATGGATGGATACTGTTGAATGATATGGTGGAAATTATTGAAGAATTGAATGGATAAATTTGTGGTTTTGCTTCGTAAAGGGACTGGTGGACATAATTGTTGTACTGGTGAAGAATATGATGGAAAAATTAGCGTTCAGTGAACGGTGAAAAATATGATGCCCTGTCTCACTAGTGATCAAGGATGCAGTGATTACAGTGACTGGTTAAGAGTGTACATTGACTTTAGTGATTGGTGATCAGTATGCATTGATCATAGTGACGTGATCAATATGTGATTATAATGACTGGTGATCAGTATGCGGTGATTTAGCTACAGACGATCAATACATCGATTCGAATGACTGGTGATCGATATGCAGCGATTATAGGGACTGATGATGCATAGAAAACAGCGCAACGTATGCCCAGAGTTCAGTATAGCCTTCAGAGAGTACAAGTAGTTGTGGTGACGGTGATTAATACCGTGAAAAGCCTCGTCACTGTTGTGATTTATGGTGGCCACAATTCCCACACTCGTCGTGCGGATGAAGGTAACCTATTTAGTTGTTATTAATTATTTTTAGCAGTCTTAACAAATTGTTGTTAATGTGTCAACACAGTTTGGTGTCCATGGTTGTAGTTCAACTGCTTTCAGGTTGTGGTTCAACTGCTTTCAGGTTGTAGTTCAATTGGTTTCCGGTTGTGGTTCAACTGCTTTCAGGTTGTAGTTCATCTGGTTTCAGATTGTAGTTCATCTGGTTTCAGGTTGTAGTTCATCTGGTTTCAGGTTATAGTTCAACTGGTTTCAGGTTGTAGTTCAACTGGTTTCAGGTTGTAGTTCATCTGGTTTCAGGTTGTAGTTCATGTGGTTTCAGGTTGTAGTTCAACTGGTTTCAGGTTTTAGTTCATCTGGTTTCAGGTTGTAGTTCATCTGGTTTCAGGTTGCAGTTCATCTGGTTTCAGGTTGTAGTTCACAGTTCGTGATGGAGGATCATGTTCCCGGTAGTTATAGGTCACAGTTCGACGCCCGTCTCACGATCATGTTGTAGGTAATTACAGGTTATAGTTCGATGCCTGTATGATTATCATGTGACGACAAATTATACTTATCGAACGATATTCAACGATCCTTTTTTTTTTGTAACTTCTTTGAAGTAGATTAAATCCTGTTAAGTTTCATTTTGGACTTTGTCTGTTAGTTTCAATTGATTACAACTCATATGTTTGATCCCTTGTTTCGTGATCATGTCTGTACAACTGATTACAACTCATGTATTTGAGCCCTTGTTTCGTGATCATGTTTGTACAACTGATTACAACTCATATATTTGATCCCTTTTTTCGTGATCATGTTTCTACAACTGATTAAAACTCATATATTTGAGCCCTTGTTTCGTGATCGTGTTTGTACAACTGATTACAACTCATATATTTGATACCTTGTTTCGTGATCGTGTTTGTACAACTGATTACAACTCATATATTTGAGCCCTTGTTTCGTGATCGTGTTTGTACAAATTATAGATTATAGAAGATCACACAATATTGCAGGAAGCTGCCGAAGGCGTAGTAACAGATCTGCTAGCCATACAAGATGGCACCTGTTTAAATCCAACCATTACTGTTTTTCGTCCAGTTGAGCCGTTACGATGTCACTATCACCCGGCGTCGTAACCTCGTACTGTACTTACAACGATCGCTTTTACATTTACGTCAGATAATCCCTGCTAAAGTTTAACTACTGTCTTTTCGATCTATCTCTTCGAATTCTTTAAGTTTATGACACAGACGCAATGCACTACCTTAACGTTGGTCCCCATAGAGACTGCCTGTGTTTCCCAAAGCAGGTATTGGCTACGGAAAAGATCATATTCCCCTTAAAAAACACTTAGACGTATTCATAGATTTAGATAGACGTATTCATAGATTTAGATACCTTACATCCGAGTCCGCCTACACTCCAGCGAAGAGAGAAAATGACGTCACACGGTGTAATGTAAATCCGCGTAACAACAGCGAGTGACGTAGCTGGGAATATCGAAAAATCCTTGTCGTATTTAGCCACTGGAATCGTCAGCGATAATCAGGCTGTATATGTGAGCGCGTATAGTGGAGAAGCTTGGAGGGAAAACTCTCGTTCCAGTAGTATAAAATCATAGACGCGTCTGAAGTTGGTTTCAATTGTTGCTGAATTACTAGATATAGAAAGGGGATCCCCTAACTAGCATAAGCATAATACAGCTCCAGTGAAGGGCATAACGAAATGGGAAAGTACCGTACACTCGGTATTACACATTACGTTATGTATTTCACGACTACACAGTGTTACAGAGAATTGGTTGTGATGGCTAAGGATGCGCCTCTCGCGCACGCGTCACACACAACCATTAGAATATTTTTCATAACTGGAAGTTAACGTATTGACTTTCAGTTTTCTTTTGTGCATTTATTTACCGCGTACAGTTTCTTCGTGCTTAGCGACGCCATGCGTTTGTTTACCCTCACTGAAACTAGCGTAGTGTCGTTCCACAACACCAGAGGAGCTGTTGAAACTGGGAAGCTTTTAGTTTCTTCATGAGCTTCGACGCCCGCTCTACCCGGGAGCAGCAAGGGTACAAACAGCCATCTCCTTTTGTAGTTTCGCCCCTTTTTAGAATCTAGCTGGGTAAAAAAGTCCTTATTATACAATGCCGAGGAGAGACAGCTGCGGCCAAGCGCTATGATGCCGTGCTCGAGGGAAAATTGGAGGTGAGTTTTCCGTTAGCATCGTTTGAAGTTGTTTCCGGGCCTAAGTGCAGCAGCAGCTGACCCCGCGGATCGCTGGATTTCAGGCTGTAATATGAGTCATAAAGTCATTACCAAAGCTTTTTCTGTGTACCTCAGACCTTAGGTTTTGTCTTACGTAGTCGATCGCCTTTTGATACTCTTATTACGGCGTGTGAGGTTTTAAATTCTAATTTAAAAAAGTTCGACAGACGGTGCTTTTATCATGACTTTGGTTCTCACATTTATTGATTTCAATTCTTGCGTGTTGTATATATAAAAAAAGAGGCAGGTTCATTTTCAAACGTGTTAAATTACTGAAGTCCCTTCATCTCTTACGGTTTTGCAGAATTTACGATCCAATGCCACTGTCGACTGAATAAGTTTAGAACAGTTCATATCGAAGACACATGAATATCAACTAGGTTGCCTTGGAATCGCTTAGATCATTAGTCTTAGAAAAGAGCTGAATTTAATGCTCCTAGAAGCAGTAGTTTGTGAATTAGTTGATGGCATTTGAAGCTAAGTTCTCACATCTAAATTCTCTTACTATGCCTCGTAATAAGCTGGAATTAGTGATGCAGAAGAAAATTCAGGACTGATAATTGGTGGCTAGTTTCCGTCGCTTAGTAGCCATTCCAGACTTGGAGACGGTCTATCCTCGTTTGATAAAAGAGATCCCATTCAGATAGGTTCGAATAATTGAGTAAAAGTATTGAATTAACTCCGCTGCTCAGGAAAGTATTTATGTTGGCACTCTGAGCGGTTGCCATGACCGCGTCTTGTCACGTATTCATGGCCCTGTGGATCATTCAGCAGGCAAGGGAGGAACTGACGTGACAGATGACTTGAAGCAGACCTGTTGCACGGGATGTACAGTCATGCAGGTCTCGATATCCTCTACACAGGGTGGGTTGATGGCCCTCTTACTCGCCCTCATAAGGGTCAAGATATGAAATATACTAATGTGTGTGTATGTATATCACAAGGGTTACCCTTAAAATGCCCCTTAGGCCAAGAGCCTCAGACACCTACAGAATCCTGAGGGGGTCTTGGGCATTAGGCTTGGCCCACAGAGCTCGAACAGAAGACCCGTTGTTCTCACGGTGCAGGAGGAACTGTGGTTCAGACACTAGTCTCACTAATCTTAGAAATGAGTGGTTTATATACTGCCTGATTCCGAAGAAATGAATGAGAGGAGAAACTGGAGGAGGAAGGAAGGAAGTTGTGCCGAGTCGTATATTGTCTCAAGAATGTGTTGTAGCCAGACTGGGTACACAGCTTAGTGTACCCTGGAGGGAAAGAGATGTATATAAGTCTTGTGGTGATGGAAGCCAGCTTAGGGTCGAATATAAAGGCTTTTGATTGCCGAGACGGAAGATTCTAAAGAGGAAATCGTAAGAGAATGAACTCGCTGTGTAAATGTGATTTATTATCCTGGAGAAAATAGCCTCGTTTTCCCTTCGTTAGATAAATCTTTATCATGAATGATTTCAAGGAGTAAGTATATTGGAACTGTTAGGGGTCTTTTCGTCACCTTTTGAGTTTGAAAAACCATTGTCGCAAGTGTGGTGATTTACTTGTAAAACCACTGATGTTGTTGCTTAGGGGAAATCATAAGGAGGTAATGGAATTGGTACTCCTAGATTGCAAAGGAATAAGAGACGTGTGTAATTTTGATAGCGTAAAACTTATAATGTCAAACGTCGATTATGTCTGCATTGTGCAACGCATTACAGATGTACATTATTTTTTACTCTATTCTCACCACCAATAGTTTTCGGTTGTAGCCCGGAAACTTGGAGTTACGAGAATATTTCTCGAAATAGAAAAACAAATCTCTCTGCACAAGAAAGGAAAGCCTTTAGTTAAAGGCTTTGGAAATGGCATTAATTCATTTCTTTGATCATTAGTCAGATTCGAAAAATAGACGTAGTAGAGAAGAAAATTTAGATACATGTCTTATACACTGCTGATACATCAGTTATAAGGAATGGTGATGGTGTTTCAGTGTCGAGTTTGTGACGTATATAAGGACCGAGAAGTTCCCAAGACTCTCTCTCTATCCTCCTTGCCATTGCCTACCGTCAAGGTTCTTGTCCCGGCGCTGTCTCTGTCTTAGGCAGGCTCCACCTGGCGTCTTCACAGCTGCTCTCTGGTTCTGACGGCCTGATTCTCCTGGTCGCGCAGTTCAGCTGTTGAGTGAGTGTATATCAGCTGCCGACTACGTGGGTTTGTTACCCTGTATAGGATCCAAGCCAGGGTTTCCAGCACACTCTGGGCTTTGTTCCTTATTTTTCTTTTCTTGCCTGATCGCAGTGTCCCGCGTTAGAGTTAGTGCCAGGAACAGAAGAAGACAGGCTGCATTTGCTTACTTTTATTCTCTAGCTGTCATGTGTAATGCACCGAAACCACAGCTCCCTATCCACAACCACTGATCTTTCGATGGTTTACCCAGGCCGCTTCAGATGCCCTTGTCTAGTCCATTGACAGCACGTCCACCCCTGTATACCACATCATTCCAATCACTCTATCTCGTGCCCACATTTCACCCTCCTACATTTCTCCTGGCTTTGAATATTACACGTGATTGCACTTAAATCACTTCCTTAGTCATGTTTTCTAGATTTACTGTCTAATGAGGATTTCTAGTGTGTCTGCTGTTTGTATTTACACTAAAATCTGTACTTCTGCATGTGCTGAATTTCATTAACCAGTTTTCACTCCAAAATATTGTTAAGATCTTCCTACAACCCTCTGAAGTCACCATTCGAGCTTCGTGTGTGTGTGCGAGGAGCGGTGTCTGTCTGCCAGGGCAGAGGTGGGGTCTGTTTGATGGACTAGTAGTCCCAACGGTGTTGTATGTCTTCGACGCTTGTGCCCATGATCAAAGAATTCAATGCTCCCTATGGTTGTTGTGTCGTCGGCAGATTACGTTCCACTACACTTACCTATCTTATGTCAACGTCAGTGATGTGCATTCTGAATAACAGTGGCCCCAGGCCCAAGCCTTGAGGCACTACACTAATTACTAGACCTTATGGACTGACGCTGTTTCACGTACGGTAGCCATGCCTCATTCGTCTCGGTACTTCTGCTGTTACTCTGTGAGATGTTCTTGTTCGCATTAGTTGCTCGTATTAAACCTCAAGCTGTAGGTTTACTGAAATCGAGGTAAACTACTTCATCGTCTCGTTTACAGGCAGCTGATACAAAAACACAAGCGTAAAAAAAAAGTCATCTTCCCCCTTGCTGAGCCAGGTTTAGAATCCCAAATTGGTTTACTAAGTTTACAATGCCTTCTTAGTTTACTTTCGTGCATATATAACAGGATGGTAATTTTAGACTAGAAATCTATCAGCCATTGAAAATCGGCCTGACTTTGTCTGGGGTGAAGAGGGCAGCGGTGATCTGTGGAGATGCAGATGCTGAGCGAGCCATTGTTCTAGTTGCATGACATTTGGACGTTCGCTGTTGCCTGTGTTAATGCCGGGGTACGGTGATGTAAATGGGAGGCCATCTGCATATGAAAGGGTTGTCATACTGTGATATGCAGGAGGTGGAGGGAGGGGGCCGGGTTTGGAGGGGGTGGAAGAGTTTCCGAGGAAGAACTTCGTAGTAGAACTTGAGACCATGGGAGGCTGAAGGCTTTAGAAGCCAGATGTGAATATGGCTTTCAACTTTTTGATCATTTTCGTTTTTTTTTTTGTGGAAGAATTCTGGTAATTTCCATTGAGGCTTTGTTTGGGGGGAGGAGGAGGGACAGCATGGAATGCTTTGCTGATATCTGTCGCCACTGGCTGTGTGTGGTAGGAGGACTGTGGTTGGCTAAGGCACTCCAGGGTGTGGTGTGTGAGCCTTTCTGTGAAGTGTGGTTGTGGAAAGATTTGGGTCCAAGAGCTTGCTGTGTGGTTGAGGGTGGGATACTTTGGCTGACTATTGTGGGCAAGTAATTCGGTGAATTTGGTTACTGATTATATATATATATATATATATATATAT